>JAIOJX010000005.1:24894146-24984146 GCA_022376925.1 Tragulus kanchil | reverse complement strand
GTGTATTGTCATTCATTTTTGTGTAGATATTATGGATTTCTTAGAGGATTTACAAATGTAATTGGACTAGTAGGAGGACTAATTTCTTCCACTCTGACTGGAATCATCCTTAGTGAGGTAAGGAACACCAAGACATGGGTAGATATTTTTCTCATATTAACTATATAGAAAAAGAAGGTATTACGCACAAAAAAATTGCAGAGGAGACATCATCAAGAGATGAGTTATGAGATTTTGTGTCATATTAAACTCAGTCAAATTAGGCATTCCCTCCAAACTCATAGATGATACAATTTCTTTCTTATAATATATCAATTAATTATGCTGGTAACTTTTACATTGCTGGTGGAAAGATTGGAACAGACCTAAGGAAATACACAAAGACAGAAAGCCCTCAGTCTCGTAAAGGGAAGAACTGAAATCACAGAAGCTTTGATGGTGTTATCTGTTGAGCAGGAGAGGCACAGACTCCCTCTCCTAGAGTGAACTGATTTCTTGATTAGACACAGATTCTCTTCTCCAAAGGGTATTTCCCTATTCTTTATGCCTGATGGATTGGACCCCTACTTTATCTGTTATTCTCTGTGGCTTCCCTGTTTTCAGCGGTGCTCATTTTCTGCTGAAGTTGGTTTTAATACTCAGGATTGGCCAATCACAGTTGGTTATAAACAAGTTCTGGTTTCCTTGCCTGAGTAATCATTGCTCCTTTCCTGGGAGCAATCACTGGGACCAGCATTTCTGGGGCTGTGAGAAAAGGCCAGGTGAACAGAGTCCTTCAGCTTTGTATTAATCCCAAACCACTTCCCATATTAGCAGCATATACCACCTTTGGACTTTCTCAACAGTATTTATAGATTTCACAACTCTGCTGGCTTTCACTCTAATATATTTTCTCAATGTATTGATATTCTTTACTGTTAAAGCTAAACTTTATGACTCTGAAGAGCAACCAGAAAGTTACTTATATTCATATACTTTTTCAGATATTTTAATGGAATTTGAAGAGTGGGAATGGGAAATTTAGGAAGTCAATAGTTCTCTCAAATTCTCGATTCATTAGGTTTCTCCTATAGCATTTATATTCCTTTACATTTGTGTATTGTCATTCATTTTTGTGTAGATATTATGGATTTCTTAGAGGATTTACAAATGTAATTGGACTAGTAGGAGGACTAATTTCTTCCACTCTGACTGGAATCATCCTTAGTGAGGTAAGGAACACCAAGACATGGGTAGATATTTTTCTCATATTAACTATATAGAAAAAGAAGGTATTACGCACAAAAAAATTGCAGAGGAGACATCATCAAGAGATGAGTTATGAGATTTTGTGTCATATTAAACTCAGTCAAATTAGGCATTCCCTCCAAACTCATAGATGATACAATTTCTTTCTTATAATATATCAATTAATTATGCTGGTAACTTTTACATTGCTGGTTATTAAAACACAGGTGGACTTCTGTGATTTTTAACAGTTGATGTGTGCCTTGATCAAAAAACAGGTAATTGACTGGATGAATGGTAATATAAGTAACAAGACATAGTTTTGTCAGGAAAGGAATGAAAAATCAGGAACAAATGCAATTTTTAAATGACCCAAAGAAATAATTCTATGAAGACTGGGTTTTATTTCTGTGAACAATGTTACCTGATATTCTCCTCTTAAAAATATTTAATATGCCTTATCTGGTGCTGAAGGAAAATAACTTCTAGTCTAGAATTCTACAAAAGAAAATCTGTCTTACAAAATGAAGTTTAAGTGCATCTGTATTCAAACAAAAACAGAAAATTCATCAAAAATAGGCTAACGCTGAGGGAAAAAGCTAAAGGTAGTTTTTTAGGGATAAATAAAGTGATCTCAGATGGTAGATTGAAAATATCAAAAGCAAAAGAGGCAACAGAGATGATAAACATGGGCAACTCTAAAGGAATATTGTATAAATTATTGGTATCATGTAAAGAAACTCAGTTACCAAAGCTGGTTGCCTGGAGACACAATCACTATAGTCACTCAGGTGGTCATTGGAAACATGTGCACATTCCTCAACCATCACATTTACTCTGATTTTTCTCCATAAGCCACAGATTATTTGCCCACTAACTACTAGTAATGTTTCTTCACTATTTGTTAGATCAGTTCATCTTAGAGGATTTACAAATGTAATTGGACTAGTAGGAGGACTAATTTCTTCCACTCTGACTGGAATCATCCTTAGTGAGGTAAGGAACACCAAGACATGGGTAGATATTTTTCTCATATTAACTATATAGAAAAAGAAGGTATTACGCACAAAAAAATTGCAGAGGAGACATCATCAAGAGATGAGTTATGAGATTTTGTGTCATATTAAACTCAGTCAAATTAGGCATTCCCTCCAAACTCATAGATGATACAATTTCTTTCTTATAATATATCAATTAATTATGCTGGTAACTTTTACATTGCTGGTTATTAAAACACAGGTGGACTTCTGTGATTTTTAACAGTTGATGTGTGCCTTGATCAAAAAACAGGTAATTGACTGGATGAATGGTAATATAAGTAACAAGACATAGTTTTGTCAGGAAAGGAATGAAAAATCAGGAACAAATGCAATTTTTAAATGACCCAAAGAAATAATTCTATGAAGACTGGGTTTTATTTCTGTGAACAATGTTACCTGATATTCTCCTCTTAAAAATATTTAATATGCCTTATCTGGTGCTGAAGGAAAATAACTTCTAGTCTAGAATTCTACAAAAGAAAATCTGTCTTACAAAATGAAGTTTAAGTGCATCTGTATTCAAACAAAAACAGAAAATTCATCAAAAATAGGCTAACGCTGAGGGAAAAAGCTAAAGGTAGTTTTTTAGGGATAAATAAAGTGATCTCAGATGGTAGATTGAAAATATCAAAAGCAAAAGAGGCAACAGAGATGATAAACATGGGCAACTCTAAAGGAATATTGTATAAATTATTGGTATCATGTAAAGAAACTCAGTTACCAAAGCTGGTTGCCTGGAGACACAATCACTATAGTCACTCAGGTGGTCATTGGAAACATGTGCACATTCCTCAACCATCACATTTACTCTGATTTTTCTCCATAAGCCACAGATTATTTGCCCACTAACTACTAGTAATGTTTCTTCACTATTTGTTAGATCAGTTCATCTTTGACCAGGATTTATTGTTCTGTTATGATGCCTGATCTAATACACCTGAATATGCTTTCTCCAATACACTGTATTCAAATGGCTGTACAATCTTTGCCAACATAATTTGATGAATTCTATGGTTCCAGAATCTAATAATATACACTCAAAAACATTTTTGAATGCCTTGTCAAATTTTAATAATCATATTAAATGCATGTCTGACCTTAAAAGAATTTCAGAGATTGAAAATTAAGCAAGGGCTTAATTCCAGAGAGGTAAATGACCATCAAAGCCACTGGCTGCCTTGGGGAAATAGCCCTTTCTGGGTGATCTGCAGCTTCAGTTATTATAGATAAACAGAGCAAAAGAGATAATAACCCAAACCACTCATAAAAGAATATTCATAATGAAAATGCTGGCATAAACCTGTAATCACTAAGGAATACAAACTCATACCACTACTACCATGAAGTTCATACATAAATTTGGAAGAAAGTTTTAGAGGAAAATCTACAAGTTGAGAAGTAGCCTTATGCAGGCAAATCCCCCTAAATGCTCCTTGTCCCAGACTTTTGGCCAAGGAGAGACAATTTGCACTCACTATGACCAAAGTTCTCATAGAGAGCAGCCCCCACTCCACCATTGTATGCCAATATGCATGGTATCAGAAAGGCCAAAAACATCATTATAACCATGGATGCTCCCTGATCAAAGAGGTGACCTCACTAAAAAAATAACTCTTAGAGACCAGCGTGTGTTTTCTCCCCCTGAGCATGGAGCCCACTCAAGTTTGTTCTTCCAATGAACTCATTCAGATCTGCTAAGCTGACTTTCTGAAAAGGTGGCAGGAGACAAGACTCCAGAACTGTCTGAAGCTCTCTTTGCCCAGTAAGGAAACTTGTTTGTCTCAGCCACAGTACAAAGAGAAGGAGAAATCTTGATTTTTAAGCTAAACCACAAAGCTGGTTGCCTGGAGACACAATCACTATAGTCACTCAGGTGGTCATTGGAAACATGTGCACATTCCTCAACCATCACATTTACTCTGATTTTTCTCCATAAGCCACAGATTATTTGCCCACTAACTACTAGTAATGTTTCTTCACTATTTGTTAGATCAGTTCATCTTTGACCAGGATTTATTGTTCTGTTATGATGCCTGATCTAATACACCTGAATATGCTTTCTCCAATACACTGTATTCAAATGGCTGTACAATCTTTGCCAACATAATTTGATGAATTCTATGGTTCCAGAATCTAATAATATACACTCAAAAACATTTTTGAATGCCTTGTCAAATTTTAATAATCATATTAAATGCATGTCTGACCTTAAAAGAATTTCAGAGATTGAAAATTAAGCAAGGGCTTAATTCCAGAGAGGTAAATGACCATCAAAGCCACTGGCTGCCTTGGGGAAATAGCCCTTTCTGGGTGATCTGCAGCTTCAGTTATTATAGATAAACAGAGCAAAAGAGATAATAACCCAAACCACTCATAAAAGAATATTCATAATGAAAATGCTGGCATAAACCTGTAATCACTAAGGAATACAAACTCATACCACTACTACCATGAAGTTCATACATAAATTTGGAAGAAAGTTTTAGAGGAAAATCTACAAGTTGAGAAGTAGCCTTATGCAGGCAAATCCCCCTAAATGCTCCTTGTCCCAGACTTTTGGCCAAGGAGAGACAATTTGCACTCACTATGACCAAAGTTCTCATAGAGAGCAGCCCCCACTCCACCATTGTATGCCAATATGCATGGTATCAGAAAGGCCAAAAACATCATTATAACCATGGATGCTCCCTGATCAAAGAGGTGACCTCACTAAAAAAATAACTCTTAGAGACCAGCGTGTGTTTTCTCCCCCTGAGCATGGAGCCCACTCAAGTTTGTTCTTCCAATGAACTCATTCAGATCTGCTAAGCTGACTTTCTGAAAAGGTGGCAGGAGACAAGACTCCAGAACTGTCTGAAGCTCTCTTTGCCCAGTAAGGAAACTTGTTTGTCTCAGCCACAGTACAAAGAGAAGGAGAAATCTGATTAAAGACTCTTTTGAACATTCGAAACAATAAACCAATCTTCACAGGGGCTTGAGGCCCTCATTCAAACTCTGTGCTGGACTTAGTCGCTCACTTGTGACCGACTCTTTGTGACCCTGTGAACTGTAACCTGCCGGGCTCCTCTGTCCATGGGATTCTCCAGGCAAGAATACTGGAGTGCATTGCTGTGCCCTCCTCCAGGGGGTTTTCCTAACCCAGGGATTGAACTCAGGTCTCCCATATTACAATGCAAATTCTTTACCAGCTGAGCCACCAGGAAAGCTACTTAACAGTTTCTTAGCAGTGTTTCTCCAGGAAACCTATCTTGTTCAAGTCTTAGCTACTTACAAGATATGTGACCTGGAAACACTTCGTAATCTCAGTGTCTCTAGCAGTAAATACCTAAAATGGCATAGAAACCTCATGGAGTTAAGGTAAACCACATCAGCTTATGCATGTGAGTACCAGATATTTATGTGATTAATGCATAACAGCTATTATTATTTTCATTCTCATATACTTTCAAATCAGTAAACATAAAAGTCAGTTGCTAGCCATCCTATTGTTTAGTTTTGTGAAAATGCTAGCAAACACATCTGTCAAGAAAACTAAATTATTGATATGCACCATGTAAGTACAAAGGAAACATATACCATTATGTACAGAGAATGTGATTGTCTTCTCGGGAGAGGGGTGGGGGTAGAATCAAAATTAGATAGCATAATGTGGAAACATCTGAAGCATAGTATCAACCAATAAATACAGTATCAACTAATATTACAACATACATATGGGTATTTTGAAAATTGTACCAAGTCCATATGAAGCAGTCTGCACACATACTGAGCAACATCAGTGAAAATATTAGAAGGGAGAGGCACATCTAGATTGGACATAAATTCCAAATCACAATAAATTCTATTAAAATTATCACAAGCTTTTTTAAAAAAATCATTAAATTTCTAAACACATCTTGGTTCTTTTTTTCTTCACTCTCTGTTTACTTTCTGAAAAGGTGGCAGGAGACAAGACTCCAGAACTGTCTGAAGCTCTCTTTGCCCAGTAAGGAAACTTGTTTGTCTCAGCCACAGTACAAAGAGAAGGAGAAATCTGATTAAAGACTCTTTTGAACATTCGAAACAATAAACCAATCTTCACAGGGGCTTGAGGCCCTCATTCAAACTCTGTGCTGGACTTAGTCGCTCACTTGTGACCGACTCTTTGTGACCCTGTGAACTGTAACCTGCCGGGCTCCTCTGTCCATGGGATTCTCCAGGCAAGAATACTGGAGTGCATTGCTGTGCCCTCCTCCAGGGGGTTTTCCTAACCCAGGGATTGAACTCAGGTCTCCCATATTACAATGCAAATTCTTTACCAGCTGAGCCACCAGGAAAGCTACTTAACAGTTTCTTAGCAGTGTTTCTCCAGGAAACCTATCTTGTTCAAGTCTTAGCTACTTACAAGATATGTGACCTGGAAACACTTCGTAATCTCAGTGTCTCTAGCAGTAAATACCTAAAATGGCATAGAAACCTCATGGAGTTAAGGTAAACCACATCAGCTTATGCATGTGAGTACCAGATATTTATGTGATTAATGCATAACAGCTATTATTATTTTCATTCTCATATACTTTCAAATCAGTAAACATAAAAGTCAGTTGCTAGCCATCCTATTGTTTAGTTTTGTGAAAATGCTAGCAAACACATCTGTCAAGAAAACTAAATTATTGATATGCACCATGTAAGTACAAAGGAAACATATACCATTATGTACAGAGAATGTGATTGTCTTCTCGGGAGAGGGGTGGGGGTAGAATCAAAATTAGATAGCATAATGTGGAAACATCTGAAGCATAGTATCAACCAATAAATACAGTATCAACTAATATTACAACATACATATGGGTATTTTGAAAATTGTACCAAGTCCATATGAAGCAGTCTGCACACATACTGAGCAACATCAGTGAAAATATTAGAAGGGAGAGGCACATCTAGATTGGACATAAATTCCAAATCACAATAAATTCTATTAAAATTATCACAAGCTTTTTTAAAAAAATCATTAAATTTCTAAACACATCTTGGTTCTTTTTTTCTTCACTCTCTGTTTACCTATTAGCTTTCAAGTTTGGCATATTTTTATTATAGAAATCACTATAATTATATCTAACATCTAGTTTGGCAGGAAACTTTTTTTCAATGTCTATTCTTAATTATATTTTAAATGAAACTGGTGGTGATTTTGTCAAGCTGTGGAAAGAAAAACAAAAAGCATTCTTTATAATAAAGATTCATCTCAAGCCAGAAGGAATGGATTGATTTTTTTAAAAATAAAAACATAGTGGTGAATTCACTTGAAAAAATAATTACACTCTGTTCTCATATTTAGCCCCCAGTTAATTATAGATGATAAAAAATGTAAATGAAGAAAGCAAACAATAAAGATACTAAAGTAAAACAAGAGTTAGTAATTATTTGAATCTTAGACAGAACATCCTTCAAAAGTGTGGCACCAAAGACAAAAACCCAATCACGATGCATTTTACATTTAAATCCATAAAATTTAACCTCAACTGATTAAAAAGTAAAGGGCAAAATGGTGAACTGAATATGAAACATAACTGAAATTTAATGCCATCTTTGAATATGGATGCCAAAAATAAATTACCTGTGCGTAGAATTCACCAATATATTAAAATATGTATGACACCATGATTACATAGGCCCTTTTCTAAGAAAGTAAAAGTGGCTCTATTAATAAACTGTATTAATGAAACTGATCATAGTAATAGACTGAAAGAGAAAATGTATCAACCCTTTTTATAAATAAGGAAAGGGTATTTGATAACTCTTATTCGAAAGCATTGCTGTGTTTGTAGTTAATCACCAATTTATTCAAACTTATATCAACAAAAAGTGAAAAACAATTTTAAAGAAATAAGAGATGCTTTTATAAATAGTATAAATCTAAACTCTGGATTACTAGTCAGTAATGGTTAGGATATAGTCAAATATTTCCTGACATGCAGACATGTTTATAGGATATTTCTGAATGAAAAACCAAATGCATTCTTGGTTCTAGCACTGTATTCATCCAATATCCTTTTTATACATGAAAAATTTTATGTACATAGACACAAATCAAATCATAGGAAGAAAAATAGTGATTACCTTTGTAAAGTGAAATCTGACTGTTCCTTATGAGAATGTTTTGCCATGTTTAAGTGACCTGTATTGAGCCCTATATTAATTTTAATATTATATTTGAAATGTTATAAAACACAACAATAATTTATAATATTTTGCACTTTAATTCCTCAGGATCCAGAATCCGCCTGGCTTAAAATCTTCCTCTTGATGATAGCCATTAATATGATAGGCCTAATCACCTATGCAATATTTGCTAAAGCAGAAGTTCAAGACTGGGCTAAAGAAAGACAAAACACGTATCTCTGAAGGTAAGAAGTGATTCAGTTAAGAGCAGAGTTTGAAACTGGGGATGCAGGAGAAAGAGGAGCTAAGAATAGCCCCTGAGCAAACTGTGGTGTTGCTGACTGAGATGGGAAAAAATAAGGGGGTTCAGGTTCAGGGGAGAAGAGGGGGCGGGTAAAGTCTGAAAGTATTTGACACCCTGATTAAATGACAGGCGGTCCAGCAGCTGTATTGCTCTAGAATTCTTGAGAGATATTGAGGCTAGAGATAAAAAATCTGGGAGCATGGGCCTCTTCTCTAACATTCAAAAGTGGGGAAGCAAGGGGGACACTTACAAGAGAAACTGGAAAAGACCTTTGACTGGAGAATGTGGTGTCTCTGAAAAAAAGTGAAAAGAGTAGGAGTGAGTACCTGGTGTCAAGGGGTCATAGTATATAATATCTGAGAATTAATTAATGGGTTTGGCAAGAGGTGCTTTAAAGGTAATCCTGACTAGAATGCTTTTCCAAGTAAATGATAGAAAGGGTCCATTAAAGTTCAACAAGAATCTATTATTGTGCTTTTTTTCTCTAAACTCTGTTAGTGGTAAATAAACAGTAGGAGAAATGTCTCTTTGTAGAATTAGTTCAGCTAATACATAAATAAAAATTGATAGATGTGAATATCCCTATTTTGCAAACCCCTTAATTTAGGGTTGAGCATCAGTGGCTGTTATCACAAAGAGATACACAGAGACATTGTATACTTCCTAGTGAAAGAACACACCACCTATGAAGGTCTTGGTAAAAAGACCAAATTGAATGTGACCAGGCCTCTAGATGCAGCTACTGTTTTGTAATAAATACAGAAAATAGAGAATATGTTGAACTAAATCTTAAGGATATCATCAGCAAATACAATCTGTTTTATGATTCTTGTTAACCAATGAATCATATGAAAAAGAAAAAAGTGATGGAGGGGAAGTGTCTAGATTCAGAGACTAAAGGACATACAATTTTTTAAAAAGTGGCAAAACTGAAGACTATAATGATACATATGTGGGTAATAACTCTACAAAGACATGCAAAGAAGACATTGCACAAATGTCAGGATAGCCATTACTTTTGGGGGGAGGGAAAAGTTGTGATTAGGATAAACTGTGTGGAAAACTGCTGGGATCCTGGTGATAGTCTGATTAAAAGAGTGTTCATTGGGTGGAGACTTCAGGGTTCTCTATAGAGAGTATCATGTCCTCTGCAAATGAAGACAGTTTTACCTCTTCCCTTTCAATGTGGATTCCTTTAAGTTTTCTCCTCTGATTGCTGTGACTAAGGAAATGGAGATAGCAAGAACAGACAGCCCTCTAAAGGAGAGCAAAGAAATGACATGGTACAGAGGGGAGACTTTATATGTTTGTTGTTTGAGGTGTAATAGTCTAGCAGCTGATGGTATAATCCAATAGGTGGGTTTCACAGGTGAAGCCAGGGGTTTGTCTTCCTGGTACAGGAGTCCCGGGTTGGGGAGCCTGGTGTGGGGCTTAGAGCTCTCACTCCTATGGGGAACCCGTCTTCGTCGCCGAAAGGGTCCAATTAAAGTTGCAAGGGCTTTAAAGGTAATCCTGACTGAATGCTTTTCCAAGTAAATGATAGAAAGGGTCCATTAAAGTTCAACAAGAATCTATTATTGTGCTTTTTTTCTCTAAACTCTGTTAGTGGTAAATAAACAGTAGGAGAAATGTCTCTTTGTAGAATTAGTTCAGCTAATACATAAATAAAAATTGATAGATGTGAATATCCCTATTTTGCAAACCCCTTAATTTAGGGTTGAGCATCAGTGGCTGTTATCACAAAGAGATACACAGAGACATTGTATACTTCCTAGTGAAAGAACACACCACCTATGAAGGTCTTGGTAAAAAGACCAAATTGAATGTGACCAGGCCTCTAGATGCAGCTACTGTTTTGTAATAAATACAGAAAATAGAGAATATGTTGAACTAAATCTTAAGGATATCATCAGCAAATACAATCTGTTTTATGATTCTTGTTAACCAATGAATCATATGAAAAAGAAAAAAGTGATGGAGGGGAAGTGTCTAGATTCAGAGACTAAAGGACATACAATTTTTTAAAAAGTGGCAAAACTGAAGACTATAATGATACATATGTGGGTAATAACTCTACAAAGACATGCAAAGAAGACATTGCACAAATGTCAGGATAGCCATTACTTTTGGGGGGAGGGAAAAGTTGTGATTAGGATAAACTGTGTGGAAAACTGCTGGGATCCTGGTGATAGTCTGATTAAAAGAGTGTTCATTGGGTGGAGACTTCAGGGTTCTCTATAGAGAGTATCATGTCCTCTGCAAATGAAGACAGTTTTACCTCTTCCCTTTCAATGTGGATTCCTTTAAGTTTTCTCCTCTGATTGCTGTGACTAAGGAAATGGAGATAGCAAGAACAGACAGCCCTCTAAAGGAGAGCAAAGAAATGACATGGTACAGAGGGGAGACTTTATATGTTTGTTGTTTGAGGTGTAATAGTCTAGCAGCTGATGGTATAATCCAATAGGTGGGTTTCACAGGTGAAGCCAGGGGTTTGTCTTCCTGGTACAGGAGTCCCGGGTTGGGGAGCCTGGTGTGGGGCTTAGAGCTCTCACTCCTATGGGGGAACCTCTGCACTATAATTAGTCTCCAGTCTCTGGGTCGCCCACCTGAGGTGATGGGACTTGATTATACAGCAAATTCGCCCCCCCCGCCCCCCGCCACATATCTCATGGTGGTTCTTCTTTCTGCCTTTAGTTGCAGATCTTTTTCTGATAGATTTCAGTCTTTTTCGTAGATGATTATTCTGCAAGTAATGATTTTGATGAGCTTGTAAGAGGAGGTAAGCTCAGGGTGTTTATGCTCCTACATCTTGTCTGGTCAAGATTTTCACTTAAGAAAGAGAAGGAAAGAAAATTAGAAAGAAAAGGAATCCATACTGGAAAAGGGTAAAATTAGCATTACAAGTTGATAATATGATCGTTTACCTAGAAAATGTAGCTGGAAAGCTACAGAAAAAAAGTGCATGTACTAAGTTTCCTGGCTAACTTATTAATAGACTTTTTTCATGTTAAAGAGCAATAACTAGTTACCAAATTTATTGAAATTTATTCAGTTAGCAAAATTATTAAAATGATCAAATGACTGTTGAAGGAATATTGATCATTATTAAAACAAAATTAACTTGACTCAGTTTGTCAACATTAAGAAATTTCCACTCATGGGCCTTCTCTGGTGGTCCAGTGGGTGAAGAGTACACCTTGCAATGCAGGGGGTTACTGGTTTGATCCCTGGCCCGGAAAATCCCACATGCCACGCAGTGGCTGGACCAGTGGGTCCACCACGAGCCAGCACTCTGGAGTACATGCGCCCAGAGCTGGTGCTGATTAAGAGTGTTCATCTTCCCTTTCATGTCCTCTGCAAATGAAGACAGTTTTACCTCTTCCCTTTCAATGTGGATTCCTTTAAGTTTTCTCCTCTGATTGCTGTGACTAAGGAAATGGAGATAGCAAGAACAGACAGCCCTCTAAAGGAGAGCAAAGAAATGACATGGTACAGAGGGGAGACTTTATATGTTTGTTGTTTGAGGTGTAATAGTCTAGCAGCTGATGGTATAATCCAATAGGTGGGTTTCACAGGTGAAGCCAGGGGTTTGTCTTCCTGGTACAGGAGTCCCGGGTTGGGGAGCCTGGTGTGGGGCTTAGAGCTCTCACTCCTATGGGGGAACCTCTGCACTATAATTAGTCTCCAGTCTCTGGGTCGCCCACCTGAGGTGATGGGACTTGATTATACAGCAAATTCGCCCCCCCCGCCCCCTGCCACATATCTCATGGTGGTTCTTCTTTCTGCCTTTAGTTGCAGATCTTTTTCTGATAGATTTCAGTCTTTTTCGTAGATGATTATTCTGCAAGTAATGATTTTGATGAGCTTGTAAGAGGAGGTAAGCTCAGGGTGTTTATGCTCCTACATCTTGTCTGGTCAAGATTTTCACTTAAGAAAGAGAAGGAAAGAAAATTAGAAAGAAAAGGAATCCATACTGGAAAAGGGTAAAATTAGCATTACAAGTTGATAATATGATCGTTTACCTAGAAAATGTAGCTGGAAAGCTACAGAAAAAAAAGTGCATGTACTAAGTTTCCTGGCTAACTTATTAATAGACTTTTTTCATGTTAAAGAGCAATAACTAGTTACCAAATTTATTGAAATTTATTCAGTTAGCAAAATTATTAAAATGATCAAATGACTGTTGAAGGAATATTGATCATTATTAAAACAAAATTAACTTGACTCAGTTTGTCAACATTAAGAAATTTCCACTAATGGGCCTTCTCTGGTGGTCCAGTGGGTGAAGAGTACACCTTGCAATGCAGGGGGTTACTGGTTTGATCCCTGGCCCGGGAAAATCCCACATGCCACGCAGTGGCTGGACCAGTGGGTCCAATTACGAGCCAGCACTCTGGAGTACATGCGCCCAGAGCTGGTGCTGTGCAGAGAGAGGTCATGCAATGGGAGGCCCACATGGGCCGAAGAATAAAGATGGATGAAAAATAAATAAATTTTAAAAATCAATAAAAAATAGGCAAATATATATATATATATATATATATATATATAAGAAATTTCCATAAATGGTGCACTCAAATTCACCAAGATGCATTTATGCTCAAGATTGCTGATTAGACATGGCAAAAATTTGGATCTGGAATTTAACATTTTTATCAATGGAGTCTTTGTTAATAAATTTTATAAGTGAATGGAATATAACCAGCAGCTGTAAAATATGGGACCACATACAAATTTTTTAATATAGAAATTACTGAGGTCATTGTTATGAATAAGCACATAACAACACTGGATATGTTCCATAGACATTAGCAAAAGTTCCTCTTCTATTTCCAACATACAGAGTTGGGCACAGCTATGGAAGCAATCACACTACTTCATTCAGCCCCTATAAATCTTACTTATTTCTATATATCTGACCAATTAAATACTAAAAGTTATATGAGAGTTTTCCATTATTGTTGTTTCTACTCATTTCTGTTTATGTCCAAGCAGTCTTTATTGAATAGTCTGATGTTATATTACAATTTCAAAAAGATTTTGAAAAGTGTATCTTAATTGCAAATTTAATTTCAATTTTGCAGTTATTAGCCTTTTCCATTTTATGACTTTTACTCTTAATCTGATACTGATACTGCAGTCTCAAACTTTGTGCATGTGTGTTTGTTCTAGATTCCCAGGAATACTTTTTCATAGCCTTTATTATTTGGGGTGGGGTGGGGTGGGGTGGGGAGGGAGGGGGGCAAGCGGGCCATTTCTATTGGTCTTTTCTTGTCTATTTTCATCCATCTTTGTTCTTCGGCCTGTGTGGGCCTCCCATCACAGTGGCCTCTGTTATGTGCTCCAGAACTCCCGCTCGGTAATTGAACACATCTGTCCAGCCACTCCGCGGCACATGGGATCTTCCCAGGCCAGGGATCGAACCTGCGCCCCTTGCACTGCAAGGCAGTGTCCTTACCCACTGGACCACCAGGGAAGCCCTTTCATAGCCTTTCAATTCCATCTCTCTGAGTCATTTCATTTATATGTGTTTCATACAAAGGGTATACAGTTGGGTTTGATGATGTCACCCATTTTCAGAGTTATCTCTTATGTTAGTTGAGTTTGATCCAACTGGATTCATTATAATTAGAGGTAGACTTCATTTTCTGTCATTTTATATTCCCTCTGTCCTCCTCCTCTTCCTGCTCCCTTGCCTGCCTCTAGTAATTTGGGAGGTGTATCAAGTATTGTAAGTTTGGGTTGTGCTTACATGCTAATTAAATCTTTGAAAATGTGTTCATTTTCCCTTTCCATGCCATATTCTTTTTCTGCTTCTTTTCCATTCCAAAATATCTAACATTCTTGACTTTCCTGATTACTTTTCCCTGGCTGGAACAGATTCACACGGAGCTTGTTAACTTCCCAAACATGGTGTGAATAGAATTTTCTGTTAGCCCATTTACCTGGTCACTTTTTCCATCTTCTTATCAGGCTGCCACTGGAGAGCTAGGAATTTAAACTGCGTTTCATACTCTAGGCGAGGTGACAGCTCAGGGAATGCAAACCTGGGTAAGGTGATAGTTCCTGAGGCATTTTCCTCAGCTTTGCCTTCTTTTTTGATGTACAACTGGTTTCTTCAGTCACCTTCGCCTTCAGGGCTGTCTGTGGTCAAGCAGTATACAGGCATTGGGGAAATCGATGCTTATTTCTCCCAGCGGTAAACAGATACATTGTTGCAAAGTTGTTCCATTGTTGCAAAGTTGTTCGTCTCCACTTCCCATCTTGATTTAAGAAACTGGGGGCAAACAAGAAAGGGTTGAGTCACAGTCACTAGTTTCTCCTCCAGCCTGGAAGCCAATGCCAAAGGGCCTAGAACACCAGAATTGCAAGGGTTCATTTGATTCTTAGATGTACTTCTTCCTGCTGGAAGGACCTAGTAGGCCCTGGCACGGGCGCAGTACCCACTCTTGTATCCGGAGGAACGCACCGAACTTCTCAGTCTGGTAGGCCTCTGTGAGTTGATTCTCAATGTCACTTTTTATTTGGTCCTCATTGTTTTGAGTTTAGCAAATAGTCCTTGTTGGTTTGAGCATGGCATACTTGTCCAGTGTTGGTAATTTCCTGATTTTGCATTTTTGAATGTATTTCACTGAGTCCCAAATATGATAGTTGTGTAAAGGGACTTACATTCTGCCTTGGGATGTTCCTTTAGAGCAAGACTACGTAACTTTTTGTATGTGTTGGACCTCAGTTCAGAATATATTGCAGAGAACTCCAAAGGAGAATGATTATGTTGAAGGAATCATCAGGATAGTTTGGGCTTCCCTGGTGGTCCAGTGGGTCAAGAGTCCGCCTTGCAGTACAAGGGGCACCGGTTCAATCGCTGATTCGGGACGATCCCGTGTGCTGAGGAGTGGCTGGACCAGTCTGTTCAATTACCAGCCAGCACTCTGGAGCACATGTGCCCAGAGCTGGTACTCTGCAGTGAGAGAGGCCACTGCAATGGGAGGCCCACACAGGCCAAAGAGTAAAGATGGATGAAAAATAAATAAATAAATCAATATAAAGAGGCGAAAATTTAAGAAGATATTTTAAAAGTGTGTTTATGATCATATATATGCTCCTTTATTAATTCATTAAATAATGAGAACTAACTACAGGCCTATAGAATTACTGTAATTTCAAAATCGTGTGGAGCAAAACAATGTATTTTGAGACATTGGTAATAACTGTAATGTCGTTAGAAAAGATCTGATTCATTATGGTATCAGTCATCAGCACTGCTATTACTGTGGTTTTTTACCTACATTCATAATAGATAGAAGTGTTGAATTTCGACCAGAGATTGGATATATAAAGATGTAATTTTTTCTATAAAGTTCACAGATGTGAGATTAAAAGCCCCTGCTTTCTAATATTCAACCAGATAACAATTTTTTACAGCATTTTTATAAGTGCTGAGAAGTGAGCTACATTGTGAGGACTTCTGTTCCTAAAAGAGTTTTATGTTGTGTTGTGTGTGGTGGGGTGTGTATTTTGGGGATGGAGTGGGGAAAGAAGATGAATGTTATCTATATTTTGAAAATTAAGACAATTCCAGGTACTAATTAAGAGACCATAAGGAACACGAAAGAGGGTAGCGTGGTAATGTCCAGGAAAGCAGCTAGAGCTGGAGGTGTAGGAGGTGACATTTGTGTTCAGTGATGAGACGGAGAGCTTTGTGACCATCAGGGGAAAGAGTGCTCCAAGCATCAAAAATAACCAAGAGAAGGATCCAGAGGTGGGAATGAACTGAGTCTGCCCAAGAGTGAGAACAGAGTGCAGCATGGCTAGAGTCTAGAGAGTGACAGGAAATGAGACTTGGAACTAGTTAAGAGACAGATCCTGTAGTTCTTGCAGATCACGGATAGAAGCTTGGTTTCAATTTAATTCTGTGTATAATTGAATCAATTGGATGTTTTTGAGGAGGGAAGTGACTTTCCTGATTTATGCTCTATTGAGATGCTCTGGCTGCCTTCTGGGAAAAGTTCTCTAGAGAAACAAGAGCAGAGGCAGGGAGACCAAATGGAGTCTATTTCAGTAGTTGATTGCCAAAGTTGCTGGTGGGATGGACTAGGATGGAGACAGAAGAAATGATGAGCAGCAGTTAGATGCAGACTCTGGAGGCAGAGCTAGGTAGGAATGGCAGGGAGATTATAGACTGTGCAGGAGAGAGAAGAATCCAGGATGGGACCCAGATTTTCGCTTTAGCAACTTTGAATCAGGAAATACATTACACAGAGTTCTCAACATTTCATTTGTGGTGTGTTGTCATACTTGCCTTTGCCACCTTACTGTTTTCCATAGTGGAGGTATCGTTTGAACATTTCCACCAGCAGTGTATGGGGGTTCCAAATTTCTGCATCCTTGAATTTGTTGTTTACTGTTTTGTTTTATTATAGTCATCTTACTGGATTTCAAGTGGTTGTGACTTGCATTTTCCTAATGATTAATGGGACTTCCCCAGTGGCTCAGGGGTAAAGAATCCACCTGCCAATACAGAAGACCCAGGTTCGATCCCTGGGTCAGGAAGATCCCCTGGCGAAGGAAATGGCTCTCCAATCCAGTGTTCTTGCCTGGGAAATCCCATGGACAGTGGCCTGCCAGATTTCTCTGTCCATGGGATGACAAAAAAGTTGGACACAACTGACAACTAAACAATGATTAATGATGGTGAGCATCATTTCATTGCATATTGGTCATTTTTATATTTTCTTTGAAAAAATATTTATTCACGTCTTTGGCTGATTTTTAAATTGGACTATCTTTTTGTTTTTTAGTTTTTTTATTCTAAATACTAGATCTGTATCAGATCTGTGATTTGCAAGTGGTTTCTCCTCTTCTGAGGTTATCTTTTCAGTGTCTTACCACACAAAAGTTTTTAATATTTATGAAGTCTACTGTATTTTTCCTTTTGTTGGTTATGCTTTTGTTGTTATATCTAAGAAGCTACAGCCAAGTCTGAGGCTACAACGATTTATCCTGTGTTCCCTTCTAAGAATCTGATTATTTTAGCTGTTACATTTAGATCTGTGATCTGTTTTGATCTATTTTAATTCTTGTAAATGGTGTGGAGTAGGGTTCAAATTCATTCTTTAGAATTCAGCTGTCCAGCTGTCCCAGGACAATTTGTTAAAACCTTTATTCTGTTACCCATTGCTTTTTGACTCTTAATTCAATTCCACTGGTCTATATATCTATCCTTATGCTTAGTACAACTTTGCTGGGAGTTAAAACCAAAAATGGAGTCTATTTCAGTAGTTGATTGCCAAAGTTGCTGGTGGGATGGACTAGGATGGAGACAGAAGAAATGATGAGCAGCAGTTAGATGCAGACTCTGGAGGCAGAGCTAGGTAGGAATGGCAGGGAGATTATAGACTGTGCAGGAGAGAGAAGAATCCAGGATGGGACCCAGATTTTCGCTTTAGCAACTTTGAATCAGGAAATACATTACACAGAGTTCTCAACATTTCATTTGTGGTGTGTTGTCATACTTGCCTTTGCCACCTTACTGTTTTCCATAGTGGAGGTATCGTTTGAACATTTCCACCAGCAGTGTATGGGGGTTCCAAATTTCTGCATCCTTGAATTTGTTGTTTACTGTTTTGTTTTATTATAGTCATCTTACTGGATTTCAAGTGGTTGTGACTTGCATTTTCCTAATGATTAATGGGACTTCCCCAGTGGCTCAGGGGTAAAGAATCCACCTGCCAATACAGAAGACCCAGGTTCGATCCCTGGGTCAGGAAGATCCCCTGGCGAAGGAAATGGCTCTCCAATCCAGTGTTCTTGCCTGGGAAATCCCATGGACAGTGGCCTGCCAGATTTCTCTGTCCATGGGATGACAAAAGAGTTGGACACAACTGACAACTAAACAATGATTAATGATGGTGAGCATCATTTCATTGCATATTGGTCATTTTTATATTTTCTTTGAAAAAATATTTATTCACGTCTTTGGCTGATTTTTAAATTGGACTATCTTTTTGTTGTTTAGTTTTTATATTCTAAATACTAGATCTGTATCAGATCTGTGATTTGCAAGTGGTTTCTCCTCTTCTGAGGTTATCTTTTCAGTGTCTTACCACACAAAAGTTTTTAATATTTATGAAGTCTACTGTATTTTTCCTTTTGTTGGTTATGCTTTTGTTGTTATATCTAAGAAGCTACAGCCAAGTCTGAGGCTACAACGATTTATCCTGTGTTCCCTTCTAAGAATCTGATTATTTTAGCTGTTACATTTAGATCTGTGATCTGTTTTGATCTATTTTAATTCTTGTAAATGGTGTGGAGTAGGGTTCAAATTCATTCTTTAGAATTCAGCTGTCCAGCTGTCCCAGGACAATTTGTTAAAAAACTATTCTTTACCCAGTGAATGGTTTTGGCATCCTTGTCAAAAATTAGTTGATCATAGGCACATTGGCTTATTTCTAGACTCTTAATTCAATTCCACTGGTCTATATATCTATCCTTATGCTTAGTACAACTCTGCTTGATTACCGTTGCTTTGTAGAGTTTTAAACTATGAGTCCCCCAACTATGTTCTTATAAGAGACTGTTTTGACTATTCTGTATTGCAATTCTGTATTAATTCAGGAATCAGCTTGTCAGTTTCCACAGAGAACTTGCTGGGATTCTGACAGAAATTTGATTAAATCAGTTAAAGGAGTTTTTTCATTTTAACAGTAGTAAAATCTTCCAATCATCATAAATGTAATTTTTTTCATCCATTTAAATCTTCTCTCATTTCTTTCAACAAAGTTTTATTTATTTTGATTATAAATCTTATGTTTCTTTTGTTAAATTTACTCCTAAATCTATTTTTATGCTACTTTAAGTGACATTAGGTTAATTTTTGGATTGTTCGTTGCAAGTCTATAGAAACATGACTGATTTATGTGTATTGACCTTGTATTCTGAAACTTTGCTGAACTCATTTACTAGTTCAAAACCATTTCTATATAGAAGACTATGCCATCTACGAATATAGCTTGGTTTCTTCTTTTGCAGCCTAGATGCCTTTTGTTTCTTTTTTTTTTTTTTTTTGAGGTGAGGGGTGGGTTGGGGAGGGAGGGGGGCAGGTGGGCCACTTCTGTTGGTCTTTCATTTATCTGTTTTCATCCATCTTTGTTCTTTGGCCCGTGTGGGCCTCCCATCGTGGCCTCTGTTGTTGCAGAGCACCGGCTCTGGGCGCATGCGCTCCAGAGCTCTGGCTCGGTAGTTGGACACATCGGTCCAGCTGCTCTGCGGCACGTGGGATCTTCCCAGGCCAGGGATCGAAGCAGCGGCCCTTGCACTGCAAGGTGGTGTCCTTACCCACTGGGAAGCCCTGCCTTTTATTTCTTTACAAAATAGATTTATTCATTTATTTATAGCTGTTCTTGGTCTTTGCTCATGTGCAGGCTTTTCTCTAGTTGTGGTGAGTGGGTGCACGGGGTTCACATTGTGGTGGCTTCCCTTGTTGTGGAGTCTGGGTTCAAGGTTGCTCAGGCTTCAGTAGTTGCAGCTCCAGAGGTGTAGAGAACAGGCTAATAGTTGCGGCACACAGGTGCTTAGTTGTTCCATGGCATGTGCTATCATCCTGGATCAGGGATAAAACCCGTGTCTCCTGCATTGGCAGGCAGATTCTTTACCACAGAGGCACTAGGGAAGGCCCTGTCTTTTATGTCTTTTTCTTGCCTACATTCCCTGTCTAGAACCTCTAATAGGATATTGAATAGAAGTAGCAAGAGTGGACACCCATGTCTTGTTCTTGGTCTTAGAGGGAAAACACACATTTTAAAATTCTTTCTAAGTCTATCTCCAACTCCATGTCCATAAGGTTTTTACTTTTATCTAATCCTCGCCTTGCAGTGCAAGGGGCACTGGTTCGATCCCTGGCCTGGGAAGATCCCACGTGCCGCGGAGCGGCTGGACCGATGTATCCAATTACCGAGCCGGAGCTCTGGAGCGCAGGCGCCCAGAGCTGGTGCTCTGCGACAACATATGCCACCGCGATGGGAGGCCCACATGGGCCAAAGAACAAAGATGGATGAAACTAGACAAATGAAAGACAGTGGAAGTGGCCTGCCCACCCCCTCCCTCCCCACCCCCACCAAAATAAATAAATAAATAAATAAAAATAATCACATCCTCAATAATATCTATAGGGTACTCTAACACCTCGCTTTGGAATTTTATAGCTATTATACACAGCCACCTATAGCAAGTCTTCAGTGTAACATTTTTCATACACAGTGTTAGAGAATTAGGCACCATGCATTTGGCCAAATATAGGCCATCCCCAAAAAGAGGAAGCAAGAGAAACCTTTATTTCTTCCAGTGGACTATGTGCACTTAAAGCAATGACATTTTGGTGCAAGATGTCAACTTTTTTCTCAGTCATAAGTGAAATACCTGTGTTACATAACATTTTCCCTCCTGTGGGGAAAAATGCATCATGGTTATCTATGTTAAAGAAATGTTTATAATTCAACTAGCACATAGAAACACATGTGGGGTACTTATGGATAGTTATTAGGGAATGTAACTATTTCTACTAGGAAACCCAGAAAATGTCTACTTGTATGAATGGCATGTTTTCACATGCATTCCTCATTTTTGCTCCAGATAGGCTTCTGGATTGATACCCAAGCTTAGCACTTTGGTCACTTCCCTTTTTTAGGTTTTGGAGAACATGACAGCAAATGAGTTAATTTGGACACCTACTAACCAGGGGAAGCTGGGTTTCAGTCCAGTTTTCCAGATATCCCTATCCCCGTTGCCACAGGTCACAGTGGCTTGTTCTTTGAAAGGACTGAAGTGCTTCTGATTGGGACCAGAGTGTGTGCTTGGTGGAGGATCACAAGAAGTTCCATTGTCATTTTCTTAGTAATAATGATAGTTGCAGAAAATGGGAATTTGGTCAAATACAAAAAGTGTGCCTTGCGAATGCTATGGAAAAAATGTATTCTTACTAGGGAGAGAAACAATATCAGACTGCCCGAATCCCAGACCCTATGAGTGTGCAGTTTCTTTGTTTTCAGATTACAGAACAGTTACAGAGCAAATGGTGGATGGTTTCATACCATGTGCCCAGATCTCACATGATATTGGAATTGTTTAGACCTCTGACACAGAAACTTTTGAGAGTAGGGGCAAGGAAGGAGGACCAAAATCATACCATGTTTATGTCAAGAGGAGAGAAGTGGAACAAATACCTAGGATAATCTGTAATTGGGACAAAGAAAGCAACTTGGGAAAAATACACTAAGCCAAACTATTCCTTCAAACTGTTGTAAAGCTTTCTCACATATGCTGGGTATCAGGACTTACCAGTGACATTTGTGTGTGCTTTTTTCTTTCTCTATACATCTTAGTGTAAAACAGAGTGCTAGGACAGCCCGAGACTAAACTCCTTATTGAAGGGGAAAATGACAAGGATACAAGCTGGGATTGAGGGTCACCAGCTTCCAGTTACCAACCCAAGGAAGACGATGGCATGGAGATTCCAAAGAGGCCAATCACCACCCCACCCCCTGCCACCATACACACCTTGTGGCCATCTCTTGTCTGTATATTGTTTATGACACATCTGAATTTTAAATTCAGATTTGTCTTCTACTCTACATCAATTGCTTTATAAATGCTTGTTAAATAAACCAAAAACAAGCACAAGATAACGGTTTATTCTAAGACTTTGTGAAAGAGCTTTTCCAAAATTTCCAACACTCACTCCTCCACATTCTAGGTGTATGGGCTACTGAAAAATCTAAGAAAATTTCTGTGCCCAAGGACAGTGTTAAAGTGAGGGGTAAAACTACTAGGATGGCCAAAAAGTTTGTTCAGTGTTAAGTAAAAAAAAAATACACATTTTTATTTTCACCAAGAACTTCATTGAATAGTGCATTGAATGAAGGATCTTTTTTAGCCGACCCAATATAACTCAGGCGCAGGGAGAAATCACTTGTTTTCAGAAGCAACTAAAAGTGACAGATTAACAAAAGAGCCTAGAGAAGGAAACAAGATGTATAAAGGTAGACACAGTTCACTGAGAAATAAGCAAGAAACTCCATGCCCCAATGGCAAACACCTTAACCATCACTGATGAGACCCTGGGATTGGCTGTGTGGTTGCTGTGGAGAGGAGCAGACCCCATCTCTCGATATCTTAATATCAGACAAGATAAGAGAGTCCATGGGTGTAGGTGACTCTATGTTCTGTAAAACAAAGGCGTTAAAGAAAAATTGATCAACACAGAATGCGTTTTTCCCTATCATTTCTTTCCTAACTTATCTCTCATATTACCCCTAAGCCATCTCATTGTTGATTCATAGTGATTCAACAAGCATTTATAAATGAGCATGTATGTGTGTGTGTGCGCACACACACACACACGTTATTAGCACTTACTGTGTACCAGGTGCTTCTGTGTTAAAGATATTACAAAATATTGTATGTCAAGGTTCTTGAACCTTGGGAATTTACACTCAATAGGTAGAGGGAGCTGTCATAAATGAGGCAGTTGCAGAATAAGGTGTAACATTGACATTACTCTGTGGGAGGTGATCACCCTGCCTGGCTATCTGCAGGATGTCCCAGCCCTTTGTACATCACCATACCAACCCAAGGAAGACGATGGCATGGAGATTCCAAAGAGGCCAATCACCACCCCACCCCCTGCCACCATACACACCTTGTGGCCATCTCTTGTCTGTATATTGTTTATGACACATCTGAATTTTAAATTCAGATTTGTCTTCTACTCTACATCAATTGCTTTATAAATGCTTGTTAAATAAACCAAAAACAAGCACAAGATAACGGTTTATTCTAAGACTTTGTGAAAGAGCTTTTCCAAAATTTCCAACACTCACTCCTCCACATTCTAGGTGTATGGGCTACTGAAAAATCTAAGAAAATTTCTGTGCCCAAGGACAGTGTTAAAGTGAGGGGTAAAACTACTAGGATGGCCAAAAAGTTTGTTCAGTGTTAAGTAAAAATAAAATACACATTTTTTATTTTCACCAAGAACTTCATTGAATAGTGCATTGAATGAAGGATCTTTTTTAGCCGACCCAATATAACTCAGGCGCAGGGAGAAATCACTTGTTTTCAGAAGCAACTAAAAGTGACAGATTAACAAAAGAGCCTAGAGAAGGAAACAAGATGTATAAAGGTAGACACAGTTCACTGAGAAATAAGCAAGAAACTCCATGCCCCAATGGCAAACACCTTAACCATCACTGATGAGACCCTGGGATTGGCTGTGTGGTTGCTGTGGAGAGGAGCAGACCCCATCTCTCGATATCTTAATATCAGACAAGATAAGAGAGTCCATGGGTGTAGGTGACTCTATGTTCTGTAAAACAAAGGGCGTTAAAGAAAAATTGATCAACACAGAATGCGTTTTTCCCTATCATTTCTTTCCTAACTTATCTCTCATATTACCCCTAAGCCATCTCATTGTTGATTCATAGTGATTCAACAAGCATTTATAAATGAGCATGTATGTGTGTGTGTGCGCACACACACACACACACGTTTATTAGCACTTACTGTGTACCAGGTGCTTCTGTGTTAAAGATATTACAAAATATTGTATGTCAAGGTTCTTGAACCTTGGGAATTTACACTCAATAGGTAGAGGGAGCTGTCATAAATGAGGCAGTTGCAGAATAAGGTGTAACATTGACATTACTCTGTGGGAGGTGATCACCCTGCCTGGCTATCTGCAGGATGTCCCAGCCCTTTGTGGTCTTCTTGTCTGACAATGGCACTTCAGGCCTTTCTCTTACCCCATCCAAATAGGAGGCAAGATAAAAACACTCAGTGGGCCTTCCTGGCTCCCTCCTGCCACCAAACTTTGCTTATTTTCTACTATACTTCTAGAATGTTCCCTCCATCCATCTCCTGTATCAGTTAACTGTTGTTCTTCAGATCCTAGCAAAAAATTAAACTTTGTCGTGGGGTCCCTTTCTCATCTCCAGACTCGTGCATTTTCCCGTATCATTCACTCTCAGCCTGGTGTACCTCTCTTGGTTTCATTCTACAGTCATTGCACATTCATTTGTGTGGTACTTTGATTCAAAGTCATCCACCATCCTGAGAAGTTGAGGCTATGTCTGGCTTTGGTCTCTGCCATGTCCCATATGTTTATGAATATGTATTTAATGCTTATGTTGCCCATTTGGGGGATTAATGAAAGCAGATACACCATACACACTCTCCAGACTTTTGGGATGGGGTCAACCCAGCATAGGAATTGCACTCATTTTTGGAAGACATGTTAACAAGGTGAATATTACATGTGGCCCACTGAAGGCAGGTAGAATTCCAACAAAGGAGCAGAGCAAGGGCATCTGAGACAGGAGTGGCAACATGAACAAATGTTTGAAGGGATAGGAGAGAGACTGGACAGCGTCTTTTCACCAAGATGCAAGGGATCTGCATGGTGCTGCAAGCCAGAGGTGAAGCGGAGGTCAAGATGGCCAGAAAGAAGGAAGGAGCTGTTCCTGGAGAGCACCCCAGCACCTCAGTATTAAGAGGGGGTTCTGATTCCAACCATGTCTACTAAGTGGTTGAAGTCCACTACCCCACTCATTTGTTGCAGACACTTGTTAAAACGGATTGTCATTTATTTTAACTTTTTATTTTGTATGGGAGTATAGCCGATTAACAATGTAATGATAGTTTCAGGTGCACAGCAAAGTGACAGCCATACATGTGTGTGTGTGTGTGCGCGCGCTCAGTCATGTATCACTCTTTGCAGTTCCATGGACTGTAGCCTGCCAGGTTCCTCTGTTCATGGAATTTTCCAGTCAAGAATACTGTAGTGTCTTACCATTTCCTACTTCAGGGGATCTTCTCAACCCACGGATCAAACTTGCGTCTCTTGCAGCTCTTGCCTTGGTAGGCAGATTCTTTACCACTGGGCCACCTAGGAGTATCCTGAAATGAACTCAGTCTTTATTGTCCTTTCCTCTTTGGCATTTTTCACCTAGGCATCCTATCCATGCCAAGCCTCAGAATGGCCTGGTGTCCCTCCTTACTTGATTCCCTCCTGTCTTTCCACCCCAGGACTTTGGATTGTATACACTGTGGATTCACTTGTTTGGGACTTTCTTTTGGTAGTAGAACTCAGAATTCATTCACACTTTGTGTGGTACTTTGATTCAAAGTCATCCACCAGAGAAGTTGAGGCTATGTCTGGCTTTGGTCTCTGCCATGTCCCATATGTTTATGAATATGTATTTAATGCTTATGTTGCCCATTTGGGGGATTAATGAAAGCAGATACACCATACACACTCTCCAGACTTTTGGGATGGGGTCAACCCAGCATAGGAATTGCACTCATTTTTGGAAGACATGTTAACAAGGTGAATATTACATGTGGCCCACTGAAGGCAGGTAGAATTCCAACAAAGGAGCAGAGCAAGGGCATCTGAGACAGGAGTGGCAACATGAACAAATGTTTGAAGGGATAGGAGAGAGACTGGACAGCGTCTTTTCACCAAGATGCAAGGGATCTGCATGGTGCTGCAAGCCAGAGGTGAAGCGGAGGTCAAGATGGCCAGAAAGAAGGAAGGAGCTGTTCCTGGAGAGCACCCCAGCACCTCAGTATTAAGAGGGGGTTCTGATTCCAACCATGTCTACTAAGTGGTTGAAGTCCACTACCCCACTCATTTGTTGCAGACACTTGTTAAAACGGATTGTCATTTATTTTAACTTTTTATTTTGTATGGGAGTATAGCCGATTAACAATGTAATGATAGTTTCAGGTGCACAGCAAAGTGACAGCCATACATGTGTGTGTGTGTGCGCGCGCTCAGTCATGTATCACTCTTTGCAGTTCCATGGACTGTAGCCTGCCAGGTTCCTCTGTTCATGGAATTTTCCAGTCAAGAATACTGTAGTGTCTTACCATTTCCTACTTCAGGGGATCTTCTCAACCCACGGATCAAACTTGCGTCTCTTGCAGCTCTTGCCTTGGTAGGCAGATTCTTTACCACTGGGCCACCTAGGAGTATCCTGAAATGAACTCAGTCTTTATTGTCCTTTCCTCTTTGGCATTTTTCACCTAGGCATCCTATCCATGCCAAGCCTCAGAATGGCCTGGTGTCCCTCCTTACTTGATTCCCTCCTGTCTTTCCACCCCAGGACTTTGGATTGTATACACTGTGGATTCACTTGTTTGGGACTTTCTTTTGGTAGTAGAACTCAGAATTCATCTTCTGGATGTTTGGATACAATACCTATTGTGAGTCTTAGGCTTTATTGTCATGGTTATGGCTTCCTTTTTTGCCTTGGTGAGAAATTGTCCTCTAGCCTCCAATGTTTTTTATCAGACTAAGTAAAGAAAAATTGTTTTTCTATTTACAACACTTCTGACACCAAATGTGGATTTTCCACATCAAGCAGTTCTCCAGTTCTCTGTGGACACCAACAAGGTTCTACTGAATTCTGACAGCAGCTACCCAGACACCAAACAAAGGAGTGTATACCTGAGGTACCCAGACTTCTTTTTTACTTATTTTCAAAATTCAGAGTCCCCATGGCCCATCCTCAGGTTTGTTAATATGCTAGAATGACTCAGGAAAATTATTTACCTACTACTGTTGGTTTGTATACTAAAGGATGCATCTCAGGAACAGTCAAGTAGAAAAGATGCATAGGGCAACAGTGTGGGAAGGGAGGGGATGCAGAGGTTGCATGCCTTTCTGGGTGCACCATTTCCAGCATCTCCATATGTTCACCATCCCAGAAGTCCTCAGAACCCCACTGTTAGGGTTTTTACAGAGATTTTATTGTATAGGCATCATTGATTAATTCACTGGCCATTGATGAATAACTAAATCTCTAGCCCTTTTTCCCTCCCCAGTGTGGGATGGCACAGTTGAAAGTTCGAACCTTCTAATCAAGTCTCGGCCTTTTAGCAATCAACCTATGTCCTGAAGCTATCTATAACCTGCGGCTCCCAGGCATCTCATTAGTATACCAGAAAGATACCCTGGTCACTCCAGAGATACTGAGGCTCTTAGAAGCTCTCTGTCTTTGTGACTTCATGGACTATAACCCACAAAACTCCTCTGAATAGTGAAGTAGGTTGATATTCTCTTATCCAGGGGATCTTGCCAATCCAGAAATCAAGCTTGGGTTTCCCACATTGCAGGCAGATTCTTTACCATCTGAGCCACTAGGGAAGCCCTGAACCAGGGACTAAGGCCAAATATTATAACAAAAGATTGTCCTATCATCCCTATCACTCTAGAAATTACAAGGGTTTTAGGAGCTCTTTGCCAAATGTATTTGGTAGAGACCAAATATATATATATTTTATTATGCTGCAATAACAGTGGAAAGAGTGGTGAACACATAGAAATTGAGACACACCTATGCTTTCAGGAGCTCAGAGTTAAAAAGCTAACCTTGCCCTTACCATTCCTTGCAAAATCTCCTGGCAGAACTTTCAGTATGATATAGCTGAGGTCTCTGAGAAGATATTGGAAGTAAAGTCAATTCAAATTGAAAGGCTAATTAGTCACACAGGTATGAAAGGGGAATGTCCATGAGTGCTAACAGTGAATAACTAAGTGCTGGCATCAAAGGTGTCACTCAGTTCGCTCAGACGTGGGTGCATGTCTGTCTTTAGCCCAGTCTTGCACCTCTGCTTGGCCAAAGATGAGGTAGAAAATCAGGCCTACCATGGTCACAGCAACTGAAAGCAAGAAGATGTTTCTCCAGCCAATCTCTGAATCCTGGAGGCAGGAAACGATAAGTTATCAACAGTCTCCTTTTTCTTGTCTCTCTGGCACTGTGTTATACTGACCCCACCCCCAACTCTGCCCCATATTATATGTTTCTGGTTGTTCCTAGAAGTTCTGGTGCCCTGACCTTTCCCTCCTCTGGCATGTTACTCCCTTAGGGTACCCCACGTGCTTACCCATGTGCTTACTTTCCATTCTTACTCACCTTTACTTTTTCAACGAACCCTTCCTTGGCCATTCCACTTCAAAATCCCACCCTCTCTCGCATGCCCTACTCTCTTCTCCTGCTTTACTTTTATCTTAGCATTTACAATGATTCAATATATATTTTTGTTTAGTTCATTAGTTTTCTATAAACCTTTTTCTACCACATTAATCTCACAAGATCAGGAACTTTGGTTTATTTTATTCATTTAAACACTGCATGGCACATGCTGATGTTCATTGCATACTTGTTAAGTGAATGAGTCAGTAACAATGAAAACAAGGGCCTTTTGAGAATTTCTTTTTTTTTTTTTTTTGCCAAAATTTTCATTGAAGGATAACAGCATTACAGAGTTGAGAATTTCTATTTTTAAACAGCCATTTCCTGACAGTGTGTTAGTCAGTGGCTGAAAGAGAACTGAAGCTTCAAACAAAGAAAGGACTTGATGCCAAAAAGAATGCCCTTTCTTTGTTATGCTCCATTCATTTTCCTGGTTTACTGGGGGAAACCACAGAAAACGTAAAGAATGATAGTCATGTGAATGTGATATACATATTCCCTCACATAAAGCCTGTATCAATGTCTGATAGTAGCAGATGATTTTTTCCTGCACTCAGTAAAGGGAAATATTGGAAGTAAAGTCAATTCAAATTGAAAGGCTAATTAGTCACACAGGTATGAAAGGGGAATGTCCATGAGTGCTAACAGTGAATAACTAAGTGCTGGCATCAAAGGTGTCACTCAGTTCGCTCAGACGTGGGTGCATGTCTGTCTTTAGCCCAGTCTTGCACCTCTGCTTGGCCAAAGATGAGGTAGAAAATCAGGCCTACCATGGTCACAGCAACTGAAAGCAAGAAGATGTTTCTCCAGCCAATCTCTGAATCCTGGAGGCAGGAAACGATAAGTTATCAACAGTCTCCTTTTTCTTGTCTCTCTGGCACTGTGTTATACTGACCCCACCCCCAACTCTGCCCCATATTATATGTTTCTGGTTGTTCCTAGAAGTTCTGGTGCCCTGACCTTTCCCTCCTCTGGCATGTTACTCCCTTAGGGTACCCCACGTGCTTACCCATGTGCTTACTTTCCATTCTTACTCACCTTTACTTTTTCAACGAACCCTTCCTTGGCCATTCCACTTCAAAATCCCACCCTCTCTCGCATGCCCTACTCTCTTCTCCTGCTTTACTTTTATCTTAGCATTTACAATGATTCAATATATATTTTTGTTTAGTTCATTAGTTTTCTATAAACCTTTTTCTACCACATTAATCTCACAAGATCAGGAACTTTGGTTTATTTTATTCATTTAAACACTGCATGGCACATGCTGATGTTCATTGCATACTTGTTAAGTGAATGAGTCAGTAACAATGAAAACAAGGGCCTTTTGAGAATTTCTTTTTTTTTTTTTTTTGCCAAAATTTTCATTGAAGGATAACAGCATTACAGAGTTGAGAATTTCTATTTTTAAACAGCCATTTCCTGACAGTGTGTTAGTCAGTGGCTGAAAGAGAACTGAAGCTTCAAACAAAGAAAGGACTTGATGCCAAAAAGAATGCCCTTTCTTTGTTATGCTCCATTCATTTTCCTGGTTTACTGGGGGAAACCACAGAAAACGTAAAGAATGATAGTCATGTGAATGTGATATACATATTCCCTCACATAAAGCCTGTATCAAGTCTGAGTCACATGATATTGTCAGCAGATGAATTTGTTTATTCTGACAACTTTAAATGCACCTCCTGCGATGGAAGGTTGTATGAATGTAAAAATACTATGTCAGCAATACTAGGCAGAGGAATTTCTATACTAACCACACATGAGCATACGTGTAAGGTGCAAATTGCTCCTTCACTCTGTCATCCAGTCAGCACCTCGCTCATTTGTTCTATAAATATTTGTTGGGTTCCTGCATAGGATGACCAACTCTTTCCAAATTACCTGAAACTTTCAAGGTTTTATTATTAAAAGTCCCACATCCCAGGAAAGTCCTCAGCCAGAGGCAACCCAGAATGTTGGCTATTCTATACTTTACAAGAAATGCTGTGATTATTCCTAGAAATTTTGATGATTAGCTTGAGAAGCTCATCTTCTAAGAACTCATACAGCAGAAACTCATACAATGGAGCATTCTCCTTCACTCCATACCCTGAAAGTGTGGTTATTTCTCTGCAAGAGATGAGCCTAGGTGAGAATGAGAGGCTAGATGACCTTTCTAGGTGACTCGTGTGACTATTGTAATGGTCAGAGCATTTGATCTTACCTGACTGATCAAAAATCCATTGACCATGGGAGAGATGGCTCCTGCTATGTAAGAAAATATCTGTGTTAGTGCCCTGAGTAAGGCACTGTACCTGGGAGAGAGAAAGTATGAGAAAACAACATTCCTGTGTAAGCATAAGGTTTATATTAGCTGATCTGTTGCAACTCTATGCTTATCTGAGGATTCCTGGAGCTGTGCTGACCCTTAGTCAAATCTGAGTGAAATACACTGAGTAGTGATACATATAACCCAGTGCTAGGACCTGGAATTTCCAAAGGGTATAAACTGTACTAATTTCTCAACATTCTTACAAAATATACATTCATACAAAATGTACAAATTGATGGTTGGCACCTACTTTATATGTTCTCTTGGCTTCCATTTTGGAGCCTGATCTTTCAGCCTTGTTTTTAGGTATAAAAGATCTCTCATTGGATGAGACATTGGCTCCCCTGAGATCAAGGTATCTCCCATGTAATTTGGTGTTTCGTTATCTGAAGATGAAGTGTGTCCTGTTGACTTTGAACGGTCCATGGATGGTCCCTGGGAGCTACATTTGGAAGTCACAGTCATCTCTGATATTTACCTATATCAGAGGTAAACATTTCTCCCGCTGTCCTCTACTTTGATTAAAACCTTACATAAGCACATCCTCTGAAGTTTATGAATCCTTTCAGTAAACCAGCCCTGTGTAACTGCTGCATTCCCCAACAGAAAGAGACTGGAACAAGCCTCCCACAGTTGAATTAGAGTACAGCCACTGACTCCTCTTGTTTTCATCTGAGAAAACTAAGTTTACAGTGGCTGACTAGCTTTGGGTTCCTTCCAGGAGTTATTTGGATAAGAACTGGTGCTGAAATTTCCTATGACCCATAGCATGTGTCACATTTTATCTGTGTCTCAGAGCATATTTAGGGATGCTGGACCTGAACTGAACTTCTATGAGGATCAGGCAAAGGGGTCCCTACCGAGGAGCAATATCCATGAAGTTGATAAGGGCTCCCGATTGTGTAAAGCTTTTGATGGTCGAAGATATTGTCAAGAAGGCTATGGTGGCGCTGAAGCTGAATCTGACCCAGAAAAGGGATGCGTAGAACACAGCTGGGAGGAGAATCCCTGGGGCAGGAGAACAAACACAGAGTGAACAGGAAGCTGCCCTGAGAGCCCCATGTCCACCCCTGTATCCCCTTCGGTTCTTACCTATGGTAGTGAAGAGTTTCCTGATGGTATTGAGTCTGAGGATTTTTCTGGAGAAGAGAAAATCTGCCAGAAGACCTCCAGGGATAATGGAGATACAGGAAGAAGCAAACGGCAGGGCTGACAGTATCCCACTCTGAGAATCAGAACTGAGATGAAATGCATGCCTCACTACACCCACCATGACATAGATTGATCCCTGGGTGAATCGTCTACCTCTATGACTTTTCTTTTATATACATATCACCTTTAATAAAAATTTCAGTTACTGATATGATCCAATATGATTTTAGTGTCTGAGGAAAAATATGCATAAAGTTCGATTTGAAAAAGAAATGGAACTTAATGGCCCTTTTGAAAAAAATGTAATTTGGTGTTTCGTTATCTGAAGATGAAGTGTGTCCTGTTGACTTTGAACGGTCCATGGATGGTCCCTGGGAGCTACATTTGGAAGTCACAGTCATCTCTGATATTTACCTATATCAGAGGTAAACATTTCTCCCGCTGTCCTCTACTTTGATTAAAACCTTACATAAGCACATCCTCTGAAGTTTATGAATCCTTTCAGTAAACCAGCCCTGTGTAACTGCTGCATTCCCCAACAGAAAGAGACTGGAACAAGCCTCCCACAGTTGAATTGTGAGTACAGCCACTGACTCCTCCTGTTTTCATCTGAGAAAACTAAGTTTACAGTGGCTGACTAGCTTTGGGTTCCTTCCAGGAGTTATTTGGATAAGAACTGGTGCTGAAATTTCCTATGACCCATAGCATGTGTCACATTTTATCTGTGTCTCAGAGCATATTTAGGGATGCTGGACCTGAACTGAACTTCTATGAGGATCAGGCAAAGGGGTCCCTACCGAGGAGCAATATCCATGAAGTTGATAAGGGCTCCCGATTGTGTAAAGCTTTTGATGGTCGAAGATATTGTCAAGAAGGCTATGGTGGCGCTGAAGCTGAATCTGACCCAGAAAAGGGATGCGTAGAACACAGCTGGGAGGAGAATCCCTGGGGCAGGAGAACAAACACAGAGTGAACAGGAAGCTGCCCTGAGAGCCCCATGTCCACCCCTGTATCCCCTTCGGTTCTTACCTATGGTAGTGAAGAGTTTCCTGATGGTATTGAGTCTGAGGATTTTTCTGGAGAAGAGAAAATCTGCCAGAAGACCTCCAGGGATAATGGAGATACAGGAAGAAGCAAACGGCAGGGCTGACAGTATCCCACTCTGAGAATCAGAACTGAGATGAAATGCATGCCTCACTACACCCACCATGACATAGATTGATCCCTGGGTGAATCGTCTACCTCTATGACTTTTCTTTTATATACATATCACCTTTAATAAAAATTTCAGTTACTGATATGATCCAATATGATTTTAGTGTCTGAGGAAAAATATGCATAAAGTTCGATTTGAAAAAGAAATGGACTAATGCTATGGTCATATAGAAGGATCTCGTGGAAATAGATATTAAAAAGAACAGAAGCTAGCAGAAAAATACTCAGAGGATATGAATGCACAAGTTACAGGAGAAAAAAAAGTGATTCGTAAACATATTCAAAGGTACCCAACCTCATAATCGTAAAACTACTGTGAGATACCTTTTTGTCAAACTGGCAGAAGTGCAGCAGGTTTTTTTACATGATCTATAGTGATGCTAAGGAGAATCAGACACTTGCAAATATTAACGTCCAATGGAGGGCAATTTCATAATAAATATAGAAGCTTATAGAGGAGGGAGATCAAGATGGTGGAGTAAAGGATGCAGAGCTCACCTTCCCCCATGAACACGTCAAACAGACATCTACATGTGGGGAAATTCTCCCTGAAAACAAACTGAATACTGCTAGAAAGACTTATCAATCCATGAATGTAAGAAAGCTCCACACAGAATTAGGTAGAAATGAAGAGAAGTGATCAGATCAGGACCTGCATCTCTAGGAGGCTACCCAGAAGAGGGGGATTTACACAGACTCAGAGATCCTCCCTGGGGAGTAAATGGTAGAAACCACATACTGAGTGCTACACCCTGGGATCAGACACCAAGAGGGCAAGTCCCTTATATGATTTGGATTGATAGCCAGATTATTAAGAAGAAAAAAGGAAACGAACACTTGCTTACTCCCTAAAGATGGCAGAGGAATCAGACTGAAACTGACAAGGACTCTGGCTGGTTTCCAACTGCTGCAAAACACACACACCAGCCTGAGCAGAGCACCCACTCCAGCCCCTCTTACCCTGAGGGCAGCTCTACAGTAGGGAGAGGGCTGCTCTGACTGAGAGGAGTATGCCAGAACTAAAAAATATATAATAATGGAAATTAAAAACATAGTGAAAAGAATTAATAGCAGACTAGATGATACAGAAGAAGGCATATGTGATCTGAAAGACGGAATAATTGAAATCCCCAATCAGAGCTGCAAAAAGAAAAAGAAGAATTTAAGAGGTCTCACGATTTGTACAACAAGAGTCCCAGAAAAAGAAAAAGAGAGATAAAAAAATGTGTATATTTGAGGGCTTCCCTAGTGGTCCAGTGGGTAAAGAGTCCACCTTGCTGTTCGATCGGAAGTGGTTCGAGACCTGGCACAGGAAGATCACAGGTGCTGCCCTACCGTGGTCCAATAATGTCGAAATACAGGAAGAAAAAAAGTATTAAAAGAACAGAAGCTAGCAGAAAAATACTCAGAGGATATGAATGAAATAAAAATGTCAAACATATTCAAAGGTACCCAACCTCATAATCGTAAAACTACTGTGAGATACCTTTTTGTCAAACTGGCAGAAGTGCAGCAGGTTTTTTTACATGATCTATAGTGATGCTAAGGAGAATCAGACACTTGCAAATATTAACGTCCAATGGAGGGCAATTTCATAATAAATATAGAAGCTTATAGAGGAGGGAGATCAAGATGGTGGAGTAAAGGATGCAGAGCTCACCTTCCCCCATGAACACGTCAAACAGACATCTACATGTGGGGAAATTCTCCCTGAAAACAAACTGAATACTGCTAGAAAGACTTATCAATCCATGAATGTAAGAAAGCTCCACACAGAATTAGGTAGAAATGAAGAGAAGTGATCAGATCAGGACCTGCATCTCTAGGAGGCTACCCAGAAGAGGGGGATTTACACAGACTCAGAGATCCTCCCTGGGGAGTAAATGGTAGAAACCACATACTGAGTGCTACACCCTGGGATCAGACACCAAGAGGGCAAGTCCCCTTATATGATTTGGATTGATAGCCAGATTATTAAGAAGAAAAAAGGAAACGAACACTTGCTTACTCCCTAAAGATGGCAGAGGAATCAGACTGAAACTGACAAGGACTCTGGCTGGTTTCCAACTGCTGCAAAACACACACACCAGCCTGAGCAGAGCACCCACTCCAGCCCCTCTTACCCTGAGGGCAGCTCTACAGTAGGGAGAGGGCTGCTCTGACTGAGAGGAGTATGCCAGAACTAAAAAATATATAATAATGGAAATTAAAAACATAGTGAAAAGAATTAATAGCAGACTAGATGATACAGAAGAAGGCATATGTGATCTGAAAGACGGAATAATTGAAATCCCCAATCAGAGCTGCAAAAAGAAAAAGAAGAATTTAAGAGGTCTCACGATTTGTACAACAAGAGTCCCAGAAAAAGAAAAAGAGAGATAAAAAAATGTGTATATTTGAGGGCTTCCCTAGTGGTCCAGTGGGTAAAGAGTCCACCTTGCTGTGCAAGGGGCACTGGTTCGATACCTGGCCCAGGAAGATCACATGTGCTGCAGAGCAGCTGGACCGGTGTGTCCAATTATGAGCCAGCGCTCTGGAGTGCATGTGCCCAGAGCCGGTGCTCTGCAACGAGAGAGGTCACTGCAATGGGAGGCCCACAGAGGCCAAAGAATAAAAAGATGGATGAAAATAAATATAAACAAAAGAGGCATGATGGGAAAACAAAGGAAAAATAGGGTTTTTTAAAGGGTATATATTTTATTAAATTGTGGATGAAAACCTCTCAAACCTGAAGAAGGAAATATATCCAGGTACAAGAAGCACAAAGTGTTCCAAACCAGATGAACTTAAACAGACCTACACCAAGACATATCATAATCAAAGAGACAAAATTAAAGATGAAAAGATAATTCTAAAGGGAGCAAGAGGAAAGCAATCATATACAAGGGAACCCCTATAAGTCTATTGCCTTATTTCACTGTAGAAACTTTGCAGACCAGAATGGAGTGGCATAATATACGTAAAGTGCTGAAAGGGAAAACCCTACAACTAGGGTACTCTACCCAGCAAGATTATCATTTAGGATTGATGGAGTGAGAAATTTTTAGACAAGCAAAAATCAGAAGAGTTAATGAGTACTAAACTTACCCAAAAAGAAAACCTAAAGGGTCTTCTCTAAGTGAAAAGAAAAGGCCAAAGCAAGAAGAATCTATGTGAAAGTAAAAATCCCACTGGTGAAATAGATAGTAAAGGCTAACCACTAAAGATCAACCTAGCATGAAGATTAAAAGACAAAAATGAGGGCTTCCCTGATGGTCCAGTGGGTGAAGAGTCTGCTTTGCAGTGCATGGGGGACTGGTTCAATCTCTGGCCTGGGAGGATCCCGTGTGCCGTGGAGCAGCTGGACCAGTGTGTCCAAGTGCTAGCCGGCGCTCTGGAGTGCATGCACCCAGAGCTGGTGCACTGTGGCAAGAGAGGCCACTGCCAGGGGAGGCCCACACAGGCCAGGGAAAAGGGATGGATGAAAATAAATAAATAAATAAATAAAAACCAATAAAAGAAGTCAAAATTTTTAAAAAAAGATAAAAAAAGAAATGTAAAATCAACTGTAAATAGTGAAGAGATGAACATAAATATGTAAAATATGACATGTAAAAATTACAAAGCATGAAGGAAAAGAGTAAAAAATGTAGATCTTTTAGAGTGGATTTGAACTTAAATGACTAGCAGTTTAAAACATGTAGATACAGGTAAACATACATGAACCTCAGTAACCACAAATCAGAAACCTACAATAGGTATACACAAACACACACAAGCAAGAAAGGAACACAAGGATACCACTAAAACATCAAACCACAAGGGAATAAACTAAAAGAAAGGAACAGTAAAGAACCACAGAAACAACCAGGAAACAAGTCAAAAATGGCAATAAATACATACCTACAAAAAATCACTTTAAATGTCAATTTACTGAATGTTCCAATCAAAAGGTATAAGGTGGGTAACTGGATTAAAAAGCAAGATCCATCAATATGCTGCCTACAAAGACTCACTTCAGAGTTAAAAGACACATACAAGTTGAAAGTGAGGGGACAGAAAAAGATATTTCATGCAAATACCATGATGAGAAAATGATGGTAGCAGTATTCATATTGAAAAAAATAGACTTTAAAACACAGGCTAGAACAAAAGACAAGGGCATTGTATAATGATAAAGGGATCAAAACAAGAAGAATCTATGTGAAAGTAAAATCCCACTGGTGAAATAGATAGTAAAGGCTAACCACTAAAGATCAACCTAGCATGAAGATTAAAAGACAAAATGAGGGCTTCCTGATGGTCCAGTGGGTGAAGAGTCTGCTTTGCAGTGCATGGGGACTGGTTCAATCTCTGGCCTGGGAGGATCCTGTGCCGTGGAGCAGCTGGACCAGTGTGTCCAAGTGCTAGCCGGCGCTCTGGAGTGCATGCACCCAGAGCTGGTGCACTGTGGCAAGAGAGGCCACTGCCAGGGGAGGCCCACACAGGCCCGGGGAAAGGGATGGATGAAAATAAATAAATAAATAAATAAAAACCAATAAAAGAAGTCAAAATTTTTAAAAAAAGATAAAAAAAGAAATGTAAAATCAACTGTAAATAGTGAAGAGATGAACATAAATATGTAAAATATGACATGTAAAAATTACAAAGCATGAAGGAAAAGAGTAAAAAATGTAGATCTTTTAGAGTGGATTTGAACTTAAATGACTAGCAGTTTAAAACATGTAGATACAGGTAAACATACATGAACCTCAGTAACCACAAATCAGAAACCTACAATAGGTATACACAAACACACACAAGCAAGAAAGGAACACAAGGATACCACTAAAACATCAAACCACAAGGGAATAAACTAAAAGAAAGGAACAGTAAAGAACCACAGAAACAACCAGGAAACAAGTCAAAAATGGCAATAAATACATACCTACAAAAAATCACTTTAAATGTCAATTTACTGAATGTTCCAATCAAAAGGTATAAGGTGGGTAACTGGATTAAAAAGCAAGATCCATCAATATGCTGCCTACAAAGACTCACTTCAGAGTTAAAAGACACATACAAGTTGAAAGTGAGGGGACAGAAAAAGATATTTCATGCAAATACCATGATGAGAAAATGATGGTAGCAGTATTCATATTGAAAAAAATAGACTTTAAAACACAGGCTAGAACAAAAGACAAGGGCATTGTATAATGATAAAGGGATCAAAACAAGAAGATATGATGCTTTTTAACATACATGCAGTAAGAGCACCTAAATATGTAAAGCAAATAAATACTAACAGACATAAGGGGAGAAATTGACAATAGTACAATAGCAGTATTAGCACATTACTTACATCAATGGATAGATGATTCAGACAGAAAATCAGTAAGGAATCATTGGTCATACATGACACAATAGGCCAGATTTATGGGACAGATTTATGGGCCAGATTTATGGATTTATGGGACATTCCATCCAGAAATGGCAGAGTACATGTTCTTTTCAAGTGCATATGAAGTGTTCTCCAGAATGGATCACATGTCAGGCTACAGAACAAATTTCAACAAATTTAAGAGGGTAGAAATTATATCAAGCATTTTTTCCAGCCACAGTGGTATGAAACTAGAAATCAATTGCAGGAAGAAAAAAATGGGAAAAACACAAACATGTGGAGCCTAAAGAACATTCTTTTTTTTAAAAAACTGGGTCAATGAAGAAATCAAAGAGGAAATCAGAAAATACCTTGAGACAAATGAAAATGGAACCACAATACTCCAAAATCTATGAGGTGCAGCAAAAGCAGTTCTAGGAGCAAAGTTTATGGCAGGCCTTTCTCAATAAAAATCTCAAAATCTGGTATTTGAAGGAACAAAAAATGTCCAAAGTTAAAAGAAGGAAGGAAGCAAAAGTCAGGAAATAAAATATAGACTCAAAATAAATAGCTATAGAAAAGATCTGTGAAACCAAATTTTTCAAAGGATAAAAAAACTTGATAAACAGCCAAGATCACCAAGAAGAAAAGAGACAGGGCCAAATAAAATATGAAATGAAAGAGGAAAAACAACACTCAATATCACATGAATACAAAAAAAAAATCATAGGTGAATACAGTAAACAGTTATATGCCAACAATTTGAACAATCTAGAAGAAATGGATACATTCCTAGAAACATACATGACTGAACCAAGAATAGACAATCTGAACAGAGCAATAACTAGTAGTGAAGTTGAATTTGTAATTAAAAAAATAAACTCCCAGTAACCAAAATCCAGAAGCAAATGGCTTCACAGGGGAGTTCTACCAAACAGATAAAGAAGAGCTCTTACCTATCTTTGTCAAACTATTCCGAAAAATGGAAGAGGGGGGAACACTCCCAAATACTTCATTCTATGAGGCCACCATTACCCTATACAAAAACTAGACAAAGGCACTACAGTGAAAGAGAATTATATACCAATATGCTGATGAATATAGAAGCAAATACCTAAGCAAAATATTAGAAAACCAAGTTTGATGATATATTAAAAGGATCATATCCCATGATCAAGTAAGATTTATTTCAAGAATGCAAAGATGGCATCAATAATTGAGACATTATATTACATGTTCTTTTCAAGTGCATATGAAGTGTTCTCCAGAATGGATCACATGTCAGGCTACAGAACAAATTTCAACAAATTTAAGAGGGTAGAAATTATATCAAGCATTTTTTCCAGCCACAGTGGTATGAAACTAGAAATCAATTGCAGGAAGAAAAAAATGGGAAAAACACAAACATGTGGAGCCTAAAGAACATTCTTTTTTTTAAAAAACTGGGTCAATGAAGAAATCAAAGAGGAAATCAGAAAATACCTTGAGACAAATGAAAATGGAACCACAATACTCCAAAATCTATGAGGTGCAGCAAAAGCAGTTCTAGGAGCAAAGTTTATGGCAGGCCTTTCTCAATAAAAATCTCAAAATCTGGTATTTGAAGGAACAAAAAATGTCCAAAGTTAAAAGAAGGAAGGAAGCAAAAGTCAGGAAATAAAATATAGACTCAAAATAAATAGCTATAGAAAAGATCTGTGAAACCAAATTTTTCAAAGGATAAAAAAACTTGATAAACAGCCAAGATCACCAAGAAGAAAAGAGACAGGGGCCAAATAAAATATGAAATGAAAGAGGAAAAACAACACTCAATATCACATGAATACAAAAAAAAAATCATAGGTGAATACAGTAAACAGTTATATGCCAACAATTTGAACAATCTAGAAGAAATGGATACATTCCTAGAAACATACATGACTGAACCAAGAATAGACAATCTGAACAGAGCAATAACTAGTAGTGAAGTTGAATTTGTAATTAAAAAAATAAACTCCCAGTAACCAAAATCCAGAAGCAAATGGCTTCACAGGGGAGTTCTACCAAACAGATAAAGAAGAGCTCTTACCTATCTTTGTCAAACTATTCCGAAAAATGGAAGAGGGGGGAACACTCCCAAATACTTCATTCTATGAGGCCACCATTACCCTATACAAAAACTAGACAAAGGCACTACAGTGAAAGAGAATTATATACCAATATGCTGATGAATATAGAAGCAAATACCCTAAGCAAAATATTAGAAAACCAAGTTTGATGATATATTAAAAGGATCATATCCCATGATCAAGTAAGATTTATTTCAAGAATGCAAAGATGGGTCAATATTCACAAATCAATCAATGTGAGACATTATATTAACAAAAAGAAGGATAAAAATCATATAATTATCTTTAATAGATGCCGGAAAAAGCACTGATAAAATTTAATACCCATTCATGATTTAAAAAATTGGAACATATCTCAACGTAATAAAGGCTGAGAAAACAGGGTAGATTGGGGACGGGAATGAGAGTAAGATTTTTCACTCTTATCTTTTCATATATTTTTTTAAATGTTGATCCATTATTATCAACCCCTAAATTAAAATGTTATTAAAGAAAGTGCAAAATTCTTTGTTGTACATTATCCAGACAATGAGAAGGATCTCACTGTCAACTGGTCCAAAATATTTATTTTACAGATGAGTAAACCAAGGCCTAGAGCAGGAAATGGTAACCCACTCCAGTATTCTTGCCTGGGAAATTCCATGGACAGAGCAGCCTGACTGGCTACAGTCCACGGGGTTATAGAGTCAGGAAAACAAAGAGTGGGCAAGGGGCTGTAGCGACACAAACAACAATAAACCAAAGCCATCAAGGTTACTGAGAAAAATACTCTGAGAACAATAGGAGTCCAGATTTATTGATTTTCCAAGCTGGGAAACTTACTGTCTATTCTCAACTTGGCTTCTAATCATTCCCTCGTCATCTGCTTCCTCAGCCTTGGCTTCTGAGACTAAAAAGCCTACCCCACTTCACATAGGGCCATCATTCCAGTAAAAATGCAAAATAACTAAGAAAAAGTGAAGTTGAATTTGTAATTAAAAAAATAAACTCCCAGTAACCAAAATCCAGAAGCAAATGGCTTCACAGGGGAGTTCTACCAAACAGATAAAGAAGAGCTCTTACCTATCTTTGTCAAACTATTCCGAAAAATGGAAGAGGGGGGAACACTCCCAAATACTTCATTCTATGAGGCCACCATTACCCTATACAAAAACTAGACAAAGGCACTACAGTGAAAGAGAATTATATACCAATATGCTGATGAATATAGAAGCAAATACACAAAGCAAAATATTAGAAAACCAAGTTTGATGATATATTAAAAGGATCATATCCCATGATCAAGTAAGATTTATTTCAAGAATGCAAAGATGGGTCAATATTCACAAATCAATCAATGTGAGACATTATATTAACAAAAAGAAGGATAAAAATCATATAATTATCTTTAATAGATGCCGGAAAAAGCACTGATAAAATTTAATACCCATTCATGATTTAAAAAATTGGAACATATCTCAACGTAATAAAGGCTGAGAAAACAGGGTAGATTGGGGACGGGAATGAGAGTAAGATTTTTCACTCTTATCTTTTCATATATTTTTTTAAATGTTGATCCATTATTATCAACCCCTAAATTAAAATGTTATTAAAGAAAGTGCAAAATTCTTTGTTGTACATTATCCAGACAATGAGAAGGATCTCACTGTCAACTGGTCCAAAATATTTATTTTACAGATGAGTAAACCAAGGCCTAGAGCAGGAAATGGTAACCCACTCCAGTATTCTTGCCTGGGAAATTCCATGGACAGAGCAGCCTGACTGGCTACAGTCCACGGGGTTATAGAGTCAGGAAAACAAAGAGTGGGCAAGGGGTTGTAGTGACAAAAACAACAATAAACCAAAGCCATCAAGGTTACTGAGAAAAATACTCTGAGAACAATAGGAGTCCAGATTTATTGATTTTCCAAGCTGGGAAACTTACTGTCTATTCTCAACTTGGCTTCTAATCATTCCCTCGTCATCTGCTTCCTCAGCCTTGGCTTCTGAGACTAAAAAGCCTACCCCACTTCACATAAGGGGCCAATCACTTCCAGCAGCTGGCCTCAGGGTGTCTAGGTCTCAGCCCTGGCATCCTGCTTGTCTGGACCTCCTGTCTCCTGATTCTCTTGCCTGGGATTCTGGTTTCAATTACCTGCTGCTGCCTTCCCTGCTTTGGGAAGACCCACAGCTACTCTGTCCTTGGGCTTTCTGATCTCAGTACCTCCAAGCAGTTTGCATGCATCCTCTCCAGTTTCTGGCCTTGGCAGTTCTCTGTTGACCACTTAGCATGCGTTCATCCGATGAACCATGCTTTTTTAATGCAAAGGATAAGAATGACACACTAATTCAATGACCTGGTGAACTGTCACTAACATGCTAGAAAATGATACATTCTTTACAAATTTTGAAATACTCATCGGACAGAAACTGACAGGTTCTTGTCAGCCAATCCGAGCATCTGTTCACTTTGTGAAGTCAGACAGCTGTACACCCATGTGCCTATTTCTTTATATATATTATACTTGAATAAAATGTTTTTCTAAAAACATTATCCACAAACTTTTGGTACAAGCCCTCTGTGGGACCTTATGTCCTATTAATGTCATAATGTTGCTTAAGCTTCTCTGTCACTGCCTTCTCAAAGGCAGACTTTGTTATTGCTTTATATTTATGCTGCCAGAAGAATGAAAGTCCTGTTTGCACATGTTGATTGGATTGAATATAACATTTCTGCAGAGGTTCCTTAAAATATATCATATTCTGTGAATGTCAAGTTGACCTAGAGCCATACCATTCTGACCCCAATAAGTAGTACAACATATGGAGTGGAATCAAAATTCAGGTGAATCAGGTTGCATTTCCTCCATGAAGATCTTGGCCGAAACCCATGACCATAAGAGAGAGGAGGGATTATATATGAAGCAACAGAAGAACAGAATAGGTTTTGTCTGTACTTACATCTCTGATGTTAACTTGAAGTATGGTGTTCAGGTATGTTGGTAAGTATGATGTCAAGACAAAAAAATGCCAGTAATCAGTGAAGTACACAATGAGAACACTCCAGAGTGGTAGTGATTTGATCATGGCTTTAATGGGTAGAGCCCAGGCTGGTGGAGAATCCTGGAAGAAAGTGCATATTGGTTTCACCTCTGTCTGAAGACCAGAGCTCTGTTCTACTGAAGTTTTCACCAGACAGACAGACACAGAGAAATGGCAGAGGAGTTCCCCAATGTACCTCTTGAGTCAGTGAACAGATGATGTATTCCTTCTCACTAGTGCTAATAAATGGATGCTTCATGGGGTCATCATAGATGACAGCAAACCAGAGAAAAGAACAGAGACAGCCAATTCCACCTTAAAAAAAAAAAAGGTTCTACTTAGCATAGGACTGGACTTGTATCAGTTTGATCCTGCCTGAGATGATTCCTGTGGTTACCAGAATGGTCCCCATACTCATTCCTTCCTGCATCTATCTATCCCTTGCATAGGCCTATCATATGTGGAAGGTACTTCCTCAACACTTAACTTTGGTCTTGCACATATAACTTGCTTTTGTGAATGGCATGGGGGCAATTCAGAATCTAGACTTTCAGATGCACTGTGGGTTTCTTTGTTGTTTTGTTTGTTTGTTTGTTTTGTCCTCTTGAGTCTTAACCATTGGCAAAGGAAGAATTTATTCCAGATCATCCATTGTCCAAGACAAATGAGAGACACAGTGAGCAGAGCTGGGGAGCTGTCCACAAGACTAAGAGATAAAATGTTGGTTGTTTTAAATAACTGAGTTTGTCCGGAGGTTTTGAAACACCAGTACTAAAGTTGTTCATCGTTGTTAAAAGTTATTCGTGTGTTCATCCCAGGTGCTTGAAAATGCCCTCACTATTGAGGTTACCAGTGAGCATCCCTCCTGCTAGTCATGCTTCTACAAAGTTTGTGTCTTCATTAAATCTTTTCTTATCTCTAACACTTCATGGTTAGCAACAGTACATACATACAGCTGATTGCCAAGGTAATTTCTGGATATGGAATGAAATTAATCCTCAGCAAAGAAATTGTGTTTAATATATACATTATTACAGTGTTGGACACTCAGCATTATTAGTATTGAGTGGAAACATGATTCATTCCTTTTTTAGAATCTTTGAGAAAGTCTTATTCTCTTTGCTTGTTAGCTTATTGTTTATACAGTCCTTTATGTATATAGAACAGTCACTATATACCAGGCATTTTGGTAGAGATTGAGAATATGAGTACAAAGACATGATCTTGTCATCAAGGAACTTAAAACCAAAAGGAGAGGGGAGTGAGAGAGATGAAAATTAGTGCTATTGCACATTGAGGGTGGAGGATGTTAACATTGATTCAGCAATATTTAATGAGTTCTTATTTTGTACAGGTAACTTATGTTTTCCCAAAACCAGGAGTACAGTAAGCCCCTCTCATTCCTTGAAAATTTTGTAACCTGTCCTTCTGAAGTTTCCATGGCAGAGCCTTTGAGGATTGGTATGCTATTGTAATCAATCTTCATGGACTTTTTTTTTTAAATCTTTTTTTTTTTTAAAGTAGATTTACTGGTCTGATGTTATAAAAATCTTGGATCTAAGAGTATTATGCTTTAATGAAAATACCAGTGGGACATGGAATCAGGCAGTTTGCAGATGGGATTCCAGAAAATGTTTCAAAAATCAAACAAAGACAAACATTAGCTCAGACCATCTGGGAAGATTCCACACAGGGCTAGGTAAAGGCAAAATTCTGAAACAGTAGAGTGTCACCTCAGGAACACTGTGATCTTCTGAAACCTGCTCAGCATCTCTATGTATCATGTCCACAGCTGAGCCTCAGATGATCTGCTCTCTTCTCCAGCCTCTACTGTTGAATCTCTATTCCAATCAGTATTTTGCCTATGATTACATCAAATTGGGCTTCCCAGGTGGCTTAGCAATAAAGAATCTGCCTGCCAATGCAGGAGAAGTGAGTTCAACTTCTGTGTTAGGAAGATCCCCAGGAGAAGGAAATGACAACCCACTTCAGTATTTTTGCCTGGGAAGTTTCATGGACCAGAAGCCTGATGGGCTACAGTCCACGGGGTTGCAAAGAGTTGGGCATAATTGAGCAACCGACCACACACACAGGTCATATTCCACAATTTTCTGGTTGTAGTAATAATAGAGATTTAAAAGAATGTACAGAGTAACTTTTTGTTTGTTTAGTTGTGAAGTTATATCCAACTCTTTTGCAACCCCATGGACTGTAACCCACGAGGCTCCTCTGTCCATGGAATTTCCCAGGCAGGAATACTAGAGTGGGTTGCCATTTCCTTCTCCAGGGGATCTTCCTGATCCAGGGATGGAACCTTCATCTCCTGCATTGGCAGGCAGATTCTTTACCACTGAATGACTGAAGAAGCACTAAATACTGTAACTAAAAATATAATCCCACCAGGATTACATTTTCAGTGTTTTATGAAATAAATCCCTCTAAAGTCCTTTGACAGTTCAGTTTAAAAGCAGAAAGGAATGTCATGATGCCTTTTGAAGTCATCAAGTTATTCTAGCTCTACATTCAGAGTTCACCCACATGATTAGCTCTGAACACCTTGAAAATTTTGTTAGCTGTCCTTCTGAATTTTCCATGGCCGACCTTTTGAGGATTGGTATGCTATTGTAATCAATCTTCATGGACTTTTTTTTTTAAATCTTTTTTTTTTTTAAAGTAGATTTACTGGTCTGATGTTATAAAAATCTTGGATCTAAGAGTATTATGCTTTAATGAAAATACCAGTGGGACATGGAATCAGGCAGTTTGCAGATGGGATTCCAGAAAATGTTTCAAAAATCAAACAAAGACAAACATTAGCTCAGACCATCTGGGAAGATTCCACACAGGGCTAGGTAAAGGCAAAATTCTGAAACAGTAGAGTGTCACCTCAGGAACACTGTGATCTTCTGAAACCTGCTCAGCATCTCTATGTATCATGTCCACAGCTGAGCCTCAGATGATCTGCTCTCTTCTCCAGCCTCTACTGTTGAATCTCTATTCCAATCAGTATTTTGCCTATGATTACATCAAATTGGGCTTCCCAGGTGGCTTAGCAATAAAGAATCTGCCTGCCAATGCAGGAGAAGTGAGTTCAACTTCTGTGTTAGGAAGATCCCCAGGAGAAGGAAATGACAACCCACTTCAGTATTTTTGCCTGGGAAGTTTCATGGACCAGAAGCCTGATGGGCTACAGTCCACGGGGTTGCAAAGAGTTGGGCATAATTGAGCAACCGACCACACACACAGGTCATATTCCACAATTTTCTGGTTGTAGTAATAATAGAGATTTAAAAGAATGTACAGAGTAACTTTTTGTTTGTTTAGTTGTGAAGTTATATCCAACTCTTTTGCAACCCCATGGACTGTAACCCACGAGGCTCCTCTGTCCATGGAATTTCCCAGGCAGGAATACTAGAGTGGGTTGCCATTTCCTTCTCCAGGGGATCTTCCTGATCCAGGGATGGAACCTTCATCTCCTGCATTGGCAGGCAGATTCTTTACCACTGAATGACTGAAGAAGCACTAAATACTGTAACTAAAAATATAATCCCACCAGGATTACATTTTCAGTGTTTTATGAAATAAATCCCTCTAAAGTCCTTTGACAGTTCAGTTTAAAAGCAGAAAGGAATGTCATGATGCCTTTTGAAGTCATCAAGTTATTCTAGCTCTACATTCAGGATACTAAATCTTAAATGTCACTTGCAAAATTCACCCACATGATTAGCTCTGAACACTATCTATTAGGATTTGGTTAACCACAGATGACCTGCATCACAGAAATTATGCCCAGCAGTCTCTGTCTTAAAACAAGATTCTGAAATTTGAAAAGCACAAACTCACCAAAGATATAGAAGATATAAGGCCATCCTATTGTCTGGCAGATATAACCACCAACAAGGAAGATGATGAAGCAGCCCAGCGCTGATCCTAAACAGAAGACGTGAGGGTGTTCTGGGTGAGAAGGTCAGGCTTAGGACTCCATGCGCTTTCTATACATTGACTTCATCACAAACCTAAATTGTAACCCAGGCTACCTCAGATTCTGCTTCTTCACTCAGTAGCTATGTGATTCTGGACAAGTGATTAGTCTATTTGTGTGTATGTCATTCTCTTATATGTGAAATGGAAATAATTATATGTCACCAAGTTTCAAGATTGCTCTGAGGTCAAAATGAAATTAAAAGCATTTGCAAGAATGTCTGGTGTTCCAGGAAGCATTTGGTTATGATCCAGAAAGATAGGCTAGTTTAGAGTAGCTCCTGTAAAGCAAGGAGAACAGAATAGTCAGGATGTAAGGTCTGGCTTCTGTTGCTAGGCCATGGGAGAAAACTCTTGGAGGGAGTATATAAGGTGATAATTACAGTATCAATTACCTGATACAGCAATGGTGACGAGTTGACTCCTTTCTTGTGGTGGAGCCCATCTAGCCCAGATTGAATACTGACTTGTTAATAACATAACCTGAAATAAAAAGTTGATTCTAGGCTATCAGAGGTAATTTTGGAACCTAATTCTACTTGTACTTCGAAACGTCATGGTACCTGGGCTATCCCTTGCGATCCGGGACAATGAGCACAGGCACTCCAGTATCAGCTGCTAGTGGTGGCAGGCAGATTCTTTACCACTGAATGACTGAAGAAGCACTAAATACTGTAACTAAAAATATAATCCCACCAGGATTACATTTTCAGTGTTTTATGAAATAAATCCCTCTAAAGTCCTTTGACAGTTCAGTTTAAAAGCAGAAAGGAATGTCATGATGCCTTTTGAAGTCATCAAGTTATTCTAGCTCTACATTCAGGATACTAAATCTTAAATGTCACTTGCAAAATTCACCCACATGATTAGCTCTGAACACTATCTATTAGGATTTGGTTAACCACAGATGACCTGCATCACAGAAATTATGCCCAGCAGTCTCTGTCTTAAAACAAGATTCTGAAATTTGAAAAGCACAAACTCACCAAAGATATAGAAGATATAAGGCCATCCTATTGTCTGGCAGATATAACCACCAACAAGGAAGATGATGAAGCAGCCCAGCGCTGATCCTAAACAGAAGACGTGAGGGTGTTCTGGGTGAGAAGGTCAGGCTTAGGACTCCATGCGCTTTCTATACATTGACTTCATCACAAACCTAAATTGTAACCCAGGCTACCTCAGATTCTGCTTCTTCACTCAGTAGCTATGTGATTCTGGACAAGTGATTAGTCTATTTGTGTGTATGTCATTCTCTTATATGTGAAATGGAAATAATTATATGTCACCAAGTTTCAAGATTGCTCTGAGGTCAAAATGAAATTAAAAGCATTTGCAAGAATGTCTGGTGTTCCAGGAAGCATTTGGTTATGATCCAGAAAGATAGGCTAGTTTAGAGTAGCTCCTGTAAAGCAAGGAGAACAGAATAGTCAGGATGTAAGGTCTGGCTTCTGTTGCTAGGCCATGGGAGAAAACTCTTGGAGGGAGTATATAAGGTGATAATTACAGTATCAATTACCTGATACAGCAATGGTGACGAGTTGACTCCTTTCTTGTGGTGGAGCCCATCTAGCCCAGATTGAATACTGACTTGTTAATAACATAACCTGAAATAAAAAGTTGATTCTAGGCTATCAGAGGTAATTTTGGAACCTAATTCTACTTGTACTTCGAAACGTCATGGTACCTGGGCTATCCCTTGGACGATCCGTAGGACAATGAGCACAGGCACTCCAGTATCAGCTGCTAGTGGTGTGAAGAGGGCCAGGACTGAGGTGATAAACATGTAAGCACCAGACAAGTACTTGGTTCCAAATCTTTCAGCCAGATAGCCACTGGGAATTGGAGCCAAGAATGAGCCATAGTTGGCTGAACTGAGGATGATTCCTTGGATTTCAGGACTCCAGTCATACACAGCAGCCTGGACACAAAGAGGAACTCACTGTGTCAGTTAGAGACTAGACAATTTTTATCTAAGGCTTGAAATACAAGGAAATAATTGGCAGTTCTCTTTCCTTTTACCTCTATTTCCTCCAGTCTACCAATTTTATTAAAAATAAAAACTAAATATATGCACCATATGCTGTTCCTCCTTATATGCTTGCCCCAGCTACATAATTAATCAGGGCCTGTAAAGAAAGAAAACCTATAGAGAAGAAAGCATCATAGGAAAAGTAATTAAAAAAAAATAGATGAAGATAGAGAAAGCAGACATAACTGTAAAACTTATTTTGTGGTGATTTTCATCATTGTAGGGGAGAAGTTTACCTTCACTAAATGCTAAACATCTGTTTCATTCTAACTTTAGCCCCTAGTTACACTTATAGATACTAAGTCATGATAAAATCTCAGATACATATTATGTTCCTATGTAATATAGTCCCTTGAACATAATAGATACTCAGTACAAAACTCTTTAGGTCAAAGCGTTTGAGTCAAAGAAAGGATCCAGAGTCTCATTAAACTTACCACTGCATTAGATTCATTCAGAGGTTCACTCCAGTTGCCCTGGGAGTCAGTGGGTGGCCTTTCTGTGGAGGCATTGGGTGAGCTGGGAAGAGCTGTGTTGTTCACCATAACTGGTAAGGCAATACTCATGTTCAATTGGTGGGTGGAAATCAAAAGATTACAGAGGTGCACAGTAAGGGCCAGCCCATGTCGAACTGAACAAAAGCCTGAGACGAGAGGGTACAGAAAGTCTTAAAAGTCAGGGTGTGGGCTTCCCCTGGTGGTCCAGCGGGTAAGGACACCGCCTTGCAGTGCAAGGGGCGCCGGTTCGATCCCTAACCTGGGAAGATCCCACGTGCCGCGGAGCGGCTGGACTTATGTGTCCAATTACCGAGCCGGGGCTCTGGAGCGCATGCGCCCAGAGCCGGCGCTCTGCGACGACAGAGGCCACCGCGATGGGAGGCCCACAGGAGCCAAAGAGCAAAGACGGATGACAATAGAGAAATGAAAGTCCAATAGAAGTGGCCCGCCCGCCCCCTCCCACTCCCCTACCCCACAAAAAAAGTCAGGGTGCTTTTCTCTTGCCCTTCTGAAGTCTGGAAGTGGGAGAAGATTTCAGTCTGTCTGTGAAGCAGAAATACAGAGAGAGCAGAAGTGACTCTGTAGGTGTTCAGCAAACACCTGTACCCCTCAGAGTAGAGAGGAGCAGATAATGCCACCAGAATCATTATTTAAGCAGAGACTTAAAGAATATATGAAACTGGCTAGAACCAAAATTAACAGTTTGCCAGTCAGCGTCCTGGGATGAGGTGATGAGAGCAGGAATAGAAAGAAGTGGATTTAGAGAAAGAATTAGGTGAAAGTTGTGATTGATTGGGTATGGATAGTTAAGAGAGAATTTGTTTGAATTGGACTGGCAGCTGAGATGGCTTTCAGCTATTTTTTCTAAAACCTTCACTAAATGCTAAACATCTGTTTCATTCTAACTTTAGCCCCTAGTTACACTTATAGATACTAAGTCATGATAAAATCTCAGATACATATTATGTTCCTATGTAATATAGTCCCTTGAACATAATAGATACTCAGTACAAAACTCTTTAGGTCAAAGCGTTTGAGTCAAAGAAAGGATCCAGAGTCTCATTAAACTTACCACTGCATTAGATTCATTCAGAGGTTCACTCCAGTTGCCCTGGGAGTCAGTGGGTGGCCTTTCTGTGGAGGCATTGGGTGAGCTGGGAAGAGCTGTGTTGTTCACCATAACTGGTAAGGCAATACTCATGTTCAATTGGTGGGTGGAAATCAAAAGATTACAGAGGTGCACAGTAAGGGCCAGCCCATGTCGAACTGAACAAAAGCCTGAGACGAGAGGGTACAGAAAGTCTTAAAAGTCAGGGTGTGGGCTTCCCCTGGTGGTCCAGTGGGTAAGGACGCCGCCTTGCAGTGCAAGGGGCGCCGGTTCGATCCCTGGCTTGGGAAGATCCCACGTGCCGCGGAGCGGCTGGACTTATGTGTCCAATTACCGAGCCAGAGCTCTGGGGCGCATGCGCCCAGAGCCGGTGCTCTGTGACGGCAGAGGCCACGACAGAGGCCACCGCGATGGGAGGCCCACAGGAGCCAAAGAACAAAGACGGATGAAAATAGAGAAATGAAAGACCAATAGAAGTGGCCCGCCCGCCCCCTCCCACTCCCCTACCCCACAAAAAAAGTCAGGGTGCTTTTCTCTTGCCCTTCTGAAGTCTGGAAGTGGGAGAAGATTTCAGTCTGTCTGTGAAGCAGAAATACAGAGAGAGCAGAAGTGACTCTGTAGGTGTTCAGCAAACACCTGTACCCCTCAGAGTAGAGAGGAGCAGATAATGCCACCAGAATCATTATTTAAGCAGAGACTTAAAGAATATATGAAACTGGCTAGAACCAAAATTAACAGTTTGCCAGTCAGCGTCCTGGGATGAGGTGATGAGAGCAGGAATAGAAAGAAGTGGATTTAGAGAAAGAATTAGGTGAAAGTTGTGATTGATTGGGTATGGATAGTTAAGAGAGAGAATTTGTTTGAAGGGATTTCCAAAGTGCTCCACCTGGGCAGCTGAGATGGCTTTCAGCACTAAATGTAACCAGGAACGTGGCAGATTAATGTGTCTGGGAGCTGGGAGAAGATGAGATTTAAAAGAAAAGTTAGGTTAGACTGTAGAAGTATTTAAACATCATCTTGATACTATAATCCAGGTTTGCACAAAATTTGTCAGTGATCCATGGAAACTCTGAGGTTATCCCTGGGGTTGAATCAGACACATTAGTTTGACAACAGTTGACAGAATTGAGTGATTAACTCTAAAGAGAAATCCCAGGTACACTGTGTGATCATGGGCCTCAAGGCAGGTGGGTGCCCCATTTCCTGGCTCTTGCAAGGGAGCAGACATAGCTGGGGTGGCCAGCACTGTTCCCTGTGGTGTAGCAATACTCTTGTTTAATTCCCAGAATCGACAGAAGGATAAACCATCTTTGGTTTAACCCTGGCAAAGAGAGCAGAAGAGACTAGTTGAGATACTCCTATCCCTGTCCACAAAATATTAAACTAGAATTTTGATCGATATCAGATTGATACAGCAGATTACATGAAGAAGCATGGCTGTAGTTATGGTATTGCCTTCTATCAGCCAAGAACAGGGATGGCTCCCCATGTATTCAGGTTTTTCTCTGTCTCAAGGTAGAATTTTTATAATTATCTTCAGTAAAGTCACAAGCTTTTCTAAAGTTCTTTTTCTGTTCTTCCTTAACTCAGTCCTTTTTTGTGTCATTTGCATCTTTTCCCCCCTTGAGTTTGGACAAGAATAGCAAAATACATGTTATGTACAAAATAATGGAAAAAATCATTGATTATTTTTGCTGTTTGTAACATTTACTTTATTCTCTCGGGTAATTTTATTCACTGGCAGTTTCTAAGCACTGGTAAATAGACATGATGCGAGGGGGTCTGCTGGGAATGATTCTCACTTTAGTCCATTAAGTATGTTGCTAAGCTATCTTATTTTTATTTATATGAGAACGTAGTAAGTTTGATCAACTGCATTTTAATCATAAAGCCAGACTCCTGAATCTGCTCTCTTTACAGCTGTTTGTTCTTGAGCAAGTGACCAAACTCTGTGGCTTCAATTATTTCAGCTGTAAAATAGGGTTAATGATGGAGACTTAAGATGTGTGATGAGATCTGAATAAGTTTATATAAGTTCATTATTGGACAAAGAAATGGCAACCCACTCCGGTGCTCTTGCCTAGGAAATCCCATGGACAGAGGAACTTGGCAGGCTATAAGCCTTGAGGTGTCAAGAGTCAGGCATGACTTAGTGACTAAACAACAACAATATAAGTTTACTCTAGTTATTAATAATATCCAAGTAACCTTATATTTTTAGAATGATCTCTTCCTCATAGGCTGTTTTAATGAAGACACGTGATTTACTTTGCTAATATTTTAGCTAGAATTTTACATATATGACTGAGCTTAATTTGTAGTTTGTGAATGTGTACGTGTATGTGACTTTTTGCCATGCTAGCTTTGTAAACAAAGGAAGTTTTAAGCTTTCTATCTCAATCTGTGATCTGAAGTATTTTAGGTACATAGTCATTTTCTTTTTTTCTTAATACGTTTTTATTTTAGAATGGTTTCAGACTTACAGAGATATTGAGCTCCTGTAGACCTCACACAAAATATTAAAACTAGAATTTTGATCGATATCAGATTGATACAGCAGATTACATGAAGAAGCATGGCTGTAGTTATGGTATTGCCTTCTATCAGCCAAGAACAGGGATGGCTCCCCATGTATTCAGGTTTTTCTCTGTCTCAAGGTAGAATTTTTATAATTATCTTCAGTAAAGTCACAAGCTTTTCTAAAGTTCTTTTTCTGTTCTTCCTTAACTCAGTCCTTTTTTGTGTCATTTGCATCTTTTCCCCCCTTGAGTTTGGACAAGAATAGCAAAATACATGTTATGTACAAAATAATGGAAAAAATCATTGATTATTTTTGCTGTTTGTAACATTTACTTTATTCTCTCGGGTAATTTTATTCACTGGCAGTTTCTAAGCACTGGTAAATAGACATGATGCGAGGGGGTCTGCTGGGAATGATTCTCACTTTAGTCCATTAAGTATGTTGCTAAGCTATCTTATTTTTATTTATATGAGAACGTAGTAAGTTTGATCAACTGCATTTTAATCATAAAGCCAGACTCCTGAATCTGCTCTCTTTACAGCTGTTTGTTCTTGAGCAAGTGACCAAACTCTGTGGCTTCAATTATTTCAGCTGTAAAATAGGGTTAATGATGGAGACTTAAGATGTGTGATGAGATCTGAATAAGTTTATATAAGTTCATTATTGGACAAAGAAATGGCAACCCACTCCGGTGCTCTTGCCTAGGAAATCCCATGGACAGAGGAACTTGGCAGGCTATAAGCCTTGAGGTGTCAAGAGTCAGGCATGACTTAGTGACTAAACAACAACAATATAAGTTTACTCTAGTTATTAATAATATCCAAGTAACCTTATATTTTTAGAATGATCTCTTCCTCATAGGCTGTTTTAATGAAGACACGTGATTTACTTTGCTAATATTTTAGCTAGAATTTTACATATATGACTGAGCTTAATTTGTAGTTTGTGAATGTGTACGTGTATGTGACTTTTTGCCATGCTAGCTTTGTAAACAAAGGAAGTTTTAAGCTTTCTATCTCAATCTGTGATCTGAAGTATTTTAGGTACATAGTCATTTTCTTTTTTTCTTAATACGTTTTTTATTTTAGAATGGTTTCAGACTTACAGAGATATTGAGCTCCTGTAGACCTCACACTGTTTTCCCTTATTAACATCTTAAATTGGTAGGGCACATTTGTCACAATTAATGAACCTATATTAATGCAGTATTATTAGCTAAAGTCCATTCTTCATTCAGATTTCTTAGTTTTCACCTAATATGTTTTTTTTTCTGTTCCAGAATCCCATTCAGGGTACCATAGTACAATTAATCATCACATCTCTTTGGGATCCTTTTGACTGTGACAGTTTCTTAGATTTTCCTTGGGTTTTTTTTGTCTGACTTTGACAATTTTGAAGAGTATCAGTCAAATCTTTTGTAGAATGTTCTTCAGCTGGAATCTGTCTGGTGTTTTTCTCATTATTAGACTGAAATAATGTGCTTTTTTGGTCTGACTTTGACAATTTTGAAGAGTATCAGTCAAATCTTTTGTAGAATGTTCTTCAGCTGGAATCTGTCTGGTGTTTTTCTCATGATTAGACTGAAATAATGTGCTTTGGAGAGGATAACCATGGAGGTAGACTGCCATTCTCATCCATCACATCAAAAATACATGCTATCAAAGTGATTTCTCACTGTTGATGTTAACCTTGATTGCCTGGCTTGAAGGTAGTGTTTTCTTGGCTTCTTGACTGTGAAGTTAGGCCTTTTCCTCCTTTCTTTGCTATGTTCTGGAAGAAATCACATGCACAGTCCACACTGAAGGACTGAAGAGCTTTATGTCACCTTAATCTCCTTTTTGATTTCTGGAAGAATATAAGCCTTGGGAGGTTGGGGGTCAAAGAGTCAGGCATGACTTAGTGACTAAACAACAACAATATAAGTTTACTCTAGTTATTAATAATATCCAAGTAACCTTATATTTTTAGAATGATCTCTTCCTCATAGGCTGTTTTAATGAAGACACGTGATTTACTTTGCTAATATTTTAGCTAGAATTTTACATATATGACTGAGCTTAATTTGTAGTTTGTGAATGTGTACGTGTATGTGACTTTTTGCCATGCTAGCTTTGTAAACAAAGGAAGTTTTAAGCTTTCTATCTCAATCTGTGATCTGAAGTATTTTAGGTACATAGTCATTTTCTTTTTTTCTTAATACGTTTTTTATTTTAGAATGGTTTCAGACTTACAGAGATATTGAGCTCCTGTAGACCTCACACTGTTTTCCCTTATTAACATCTTAAATTGGTAGGGCACATTTGTCACAATTAATGAACCTATATTAATGCAGTATTATTAGCTAAAGTCCATTCTTCATTCAGATTTCTTAGTTTTCACCTAATATGTTTTTTTTTCTGTTCCAGAATCCCATTCAGGGTACCATAGTACAATTAATCATCACATCTCTTTGGGATCCTTTTGACTGTGACAGTTTCTTAGATTTTCCTTGGGTTTTTTTTGTCTGACTTTGACAATTTTGAAGAGTATCAGTCAAATCTTTTGTAGAATGTTCTTCAGCTGGAATCTGTCTGGTGTTTTTCTCATTATTAGACTGAAATAATGTGCTTTTTTGGTCTGACTTTGACAATTTTGAAGAGTATCAGTCAAATCTTTTGTAGAATGTTCTTCAGCTGGAATCTGTCTGGTGTTTTTCTCATGATTAGACTGAAATAATGTGCTTTGGAGAGGATAACCATGGAGGTAGACTGCCATTCTCATCCATCACATCAAAAATACATGCTATCAAAGTGATTTCTCACTGTTGATGTTAACCTTGATTGCCTGGCTTGAAGGTAGTGTTTTCTTGGCTTCTTGACTGTGAAGTTAGGCCTTTTTTTTCCTCCCTTTCTTTGCTATGTTCTGGAAGAAATCACATGCACAGTCCACACTGAAGGACTGAAGAGCTTTATGTCACCTTAATCTCCATAAATTATTTGGATTTTGTCTGCATAAAAAACAGTATTTTCAGCTCCTTAAAAATCTCATAGAATTTTTTAGTGAATCTACTAGGACTCAATTTGTTTTGTTTAAAAGGAATAACTTTTGAACAGCTTTCTCACCTTATTACACAGTTGTTTTTGAGATGCATAATATTTCTTAATTCAAATTTATAAATTATATTTTCAGAGAAAATTATGTACTTTATTTTCCCATAATTAGCACCTTATACCTTTTAAATGCTTCTCTCCCCCTTTCTCCCATGACTGCTTATATTTAATCTCCCTAATTAATCTAACTAGTGATTTTTTTTATTTTATTGCTGTGAATAAACTCTTCTTTATCAAGAAATCAGTATATATATATGTGTGTGTATATGTATGTATATACCATTTCAATTTCCTTCATTATTTGAGGTTACATGTTTTATACATTTGTCTATTTTTCTATATACTTTCCTTGAAGTTGTAAACTGAGCAAACTGGATGCTTAATTGACTTACTTTTACTTATTTTGGTACAATCTTTGTATTATTCCTTTCTTCACACTCATTGTCTTTTTAATTATTATTTATTTAATTTTGGCCAAGTGAGGTATTCTCTAATTGCAGCAAGTGGAGGCTACTCTCTAGCTCTGGTGTGTGGGCTTTTCATTGCAGCAGCTTCCCTTGTTGCATAGTATGGGCTTCAGTAGTTGTGACTCCCAGGCTCTAGAGCACGGGCTCAGTAGTTGTGGTTAGTTGCTCCACTGCATGTGAGATCTACCCAGATCAGGGATCAAATCCATGTCTCCTGCATCGGCAAGTGGATACATTCTTTATGACTGAGCCACCAGGGAAGCCCAGTAATACCTTATCTTTTGATTCACTGCCTTATTGGGGCTTCCCTGGTGGCTCAGATGATAAAGTATCTGCCTGCAATGCAGAAGACCTGGGTTCAATCCCTGGGTTGGGAAGATACCCTAGACAAGGGAATGGCTACCCACTTCAGTATTATTGCCTGAGAATTCCATGGACAGAGGAGCTTGAAGGGCTACCATCCATGAGGTCACAAAGAATCAGATACAACTGAGTGGCTAACACACACACACGCACACATTTAAACCACATTTCTACATTGATGATTTGATTTTCTATAAGGATAATGTCTTTCCTTGCTGGTACTTACTCTTTTTTTTTTTTTTTTTTTTTTAAAGATTTATTTATTTATTTTGCGCGGGGGTCTGGTTGGGGAGGGAGGGGAGCGGGCGGGCCACTTCTATTGGTCTTTCATTTCTCTATTTTCATCCGTCTTTGTTCTTTGGCTCCTGTGGGCCCCCCATCGCGGTGGCATTTGTCGCTGCAGAGCGCTGGCTCTGGGCGCATGCACTCCAGAGCTTCGGCTCGGTAATTGGACACATCGGTCCAGCCGCTCCGCGGCACGTGGGATCTTCCCAGGCCAGGGATCAAACTGGCGCCCCTTGCACTGCAAGGCGGTATCCTTACCCACTGGACCACCAGGGGAAGCCCGGTACTTACTCTTTTAATTCTGAAGTGACATTTTTTTCCCTATTTAGTTTCTTTTCTCATCTTCTTTCATATTTTCCTGTTGATTTACTTCATACATGCTAAGCTTTTTAAAGAAGTATTCTTGAGAGCTTGGAGAAATGTGAAATGCAAATACTCTTAAGTTTCCCCAGGTAAAACAAGCACAGCACTGTAATATAACAGTTTAATAATCAGACCACTCTGCAGTGGACATATGGACATTGTGGTGAACAAACAGTGGGTGGGAGGCTTAAAGGAAGTAGCACGAAGGCCTGTGCTATGCTATCATATGTGAAGAAAATAGCTATAGCCATTGCCCTGTGAGAAAAGGGGATCCTGCAAGGGTGCTGTGTGATGGTCTGGAGGGGTGGGATGGGGGGCTATACATATGACTAATCTGGGAACATACATATCTGTAAACAACAAAACTCTGTAAAAGTTAAAAGCAAAATAAAAGTTTTTTAAAAATAATAATAATCAGACCACTCTGGTTTGAATCCAGATTACACCTGTTTGTGTGTGCTGAAGTACTGGGCCAGCTGAAGATGTTTTGGAAAACCTGAACAAACCTTTTAACCAACCCAGTATTTACATAGGCCCTTTGTGGTTCCCACTCACATCCCCAGTCTTGTACTATAAAAGCCAATCATGTGTGATTTTGTTCCCATCTGATGTAACTCTTGCATTGGGCCACCTTGGCTGGTTGGAGGCCTGTTGTCATGTGCTGATAATGTGTATGTGTATGGGCAAGAGGCAGCGGGTGGGAGGAAAGCATCCTGGAACTCTTTCACCAATTCAGGGAAAGCTACTCTTCCTCTTTAATTCTGCAAAGACATTGCATAATTTGAGGATCCCCTCCGAATTTCCAAGTTAATTTCGGTAGTTGTGTATGTTTTCCTCTATTCTGTTGCACTGGCCCAAGATGTTAAGCTGCAGATCTTTAGAAGGACTGGTGAGTTGTCAAGGGGAAAACATCAGGATATGGGTACAGAGAAGCTTCCCTCACCATATCCGAACACTACAGACCTCACCTAGCCTCTGGTGACCTCACCTCACCTGTGGTCCACCAGCCTTGAGATCTTGGTGGAGCATCTAAGCTGAGGAGTGCATGATCTGTGGCTTCACAGGGCCCTCCCCTTTCTTCCTGTAGCATGGAGCCATGCTCCAAGGATGAGAGTTTTGTCTATTCTTGGCATCCTCTCAATTCATCCAAATTGTACCAGATCTATCAAGAAGCCTTAGATTTTGTAGTTTGTGATAGGAATAATTCCCAAGTTTTAACCTATAAATATATAAAGATATTGTCTCAAAGTGTTGTGCTTATTTTATTAATTTCTGTGACTTTCAGAAAGAAATATTATTGCAGACTCATCTTTCAGGGCCATTCCTAACATAGGCTGGGATATATTTACCTCTGCATGGGATTTTCATAGCGAGCAAGAAAGCACATTCCAGTGTGTTTATTAATTTTCATTGCCACCCCTGCCCTTCTGAGTTCATCACAGTAATCAATAAATACCTGGAAACTATAGTCCTCAACCTACATGCAGGCAGGGTTCCAATAACAAGGATGTTAGGGCAAGATTTGGAAGGCTGAGCACAATGAGAACTGAACACTGGCATGAAGGCCAATACAGGCAGGAGGAAGAGGTTCAGCGATGGTAGACATGGTTTTGTCTGGTCTCATGGGATCCTCCAGAATATCACCCACTTTGTGCTGCACAGAATTGCTAGCAGTATCCAATCAGAATTTGTGGTTCCCACTCACATCCCCAGTCTTGTACTATAAAAGCCAATCATGTGTGATTTTGTTCCCATCTGATGTAACTCTTGCATTGGGCCACCTTGGCTGGTTGGAGGCCTGTTGTCATGTGCTGATAATGTGTATGTGTATGGGCAAGAGGCAGCGGGTGGGAGGAAAGCATCCTGGAACTCTTTCACCAATTCAGGGAAAGCTACTCTTCCTCTTTAATTCTGCAAAGACATTGCATAATTTGAGGATCCCTCAATTTCCAAGTTAATTTGGTAGTTGTGTATGTTTTCCTCTATTCTGATGCACTGGCCCAAGATGTTAAGCTGCAGATCTTTAGAAGGACTGGTGAGTTGTCAAGGGGAAAACATCAGGATATGGGTACAGAGAAGCTTCCCTCACCATATCCGAACACTACAGACCTCACCTAGCCTCTGGTGACCTCACCTCACCTGTGGTCCACCAGCCTTGAGATCTTGGTGGAGCATCTAAGCTGAGGAGTGCATGATCTGTGGCTTCACAGGGCCCTCCCCTTTCTTCCTGTAGCATGGAGCCATGCTCCAAGGATGAGAGTTTTGTCTATTCTTGGCATCCTCTCAATTCATCCAAATTGTACCAGATCTATCAAGAAGCCTTAGATTTTGTAGTTTGTGATAGGAATAATTCCCAAGTTTTAACCTATAAATATATAAAGATATTGTCTCAAAGTGTTGTGCTTATTTTATTAATTTCTGTGACTTTCAGAAAGAAATATTATTGCAGACTCATCTTTCAGGGCCATTCCTAACATAGGCTGGGATATATTTACCTCTGCATGGGATTTTCATAGCGAGCAAGAAAGCACATTCCAGTGTGTTTATTAATTTTCATTGCCACCCCTGCCCTTCTGAGTTCATCACAGTAATCAATAAATACCTGGAAACTATAGTCCTCAACCTACATGCAGGCAGGGTTCCAATAACAAGGATGTTAGGGCAAGATTTGGAAGGCTGAGCACAATGAGAACTGAACACTGGCATGAAGGCCAATACAGGCAGGAGTAAGAGGTTCAGCGATGGTAGACATGGTTTTTGTCTGGTCTCATGGGATCCTCCAGAATATCACCCACTTTGTGCTGCACAGAATTGCTAGCAGTATCCCGTCCAATCAGAATTTCCTGGAAGTGGCTAACTTGACTTTTTCTTCCCCAACCTCCCAAAGTCTATGGACTGTTTTCATCTTCTATATTAAATGTCTTTTTTTTCTTCAATTACCTAAAGGGGCTTCCATTTGTCTGACTGAACCCAGACAGAAGCTCATGGACCTCTGAGATAGGAAGGTCAAGGTGATATCTGTCCCCACCCTGCCCCACACACCCTTGATGGAGCCTGACCACTGGCAGAACCTGAAGGTCCAGCTCTTTTTACCTAGCATCTCTAGGGATACAGGAGCATAAGCAATTCTATTCTCTGGCCACATGATCAGATATGACATACAATGGGCAAGGGAACATTTCCCCACATGCCATGGAACACCTGGATTTGATTCTGTGAATAGATGTCTTAGAAGTACAGTCATGCCTAGAAAGGTATCAGAAATCTTTGGGGCTCCTGATACTAGCAGAAAGCCCAGGCAGGGTGCTGAGGGCAAGTTACAGAGGACCCAGCAGTGCCCAGTAAGAATGAGCTAGAGAGAGAGATGAGAAGAAAATTTATGTTGGATGCCAACTGATGAAGCAGCTAGCAAGGCTTATTCATAAGCATTGCAAGAAATACTTGGAGACTCAGCAGAATAACCAAGTGGGACTTTGAGGAGTAGTTGAGGTTTTGTCTTATCAGGTGGGAGGAGAATCAGCCAAGAAAAAAAAAAGATGAATGTTATTAGCATAATGCCAATTGTGATAACAGGCTGGAGTCAAGGGGTGGTCACCAGGGGGTAAAGCAGCATGGTGGAGCAAATGCTCTAGAAGACTTATGGAGAAAGCTAGAAAGACCACATAAGTTCTACTTTTAGACAAATTATTCCATAGAGTTACAATGACTGCCGAAAAGTGGGCTGATAGGAAAAACTGTAGAAGTGATTATGATAGTTAAGTTTATATAATGCTTACTACCTGCCAGGCATTGTTCTAAATGGTTCACATCTTATAACTAATTTAATCCTCATGGAAATCCTACATAATAAATATTATTGTTATTATCTCACTTTTACAAATATGGAAACTGAGATACAGAAAATTTCAGTAAATTGCTTATGGTCACACAGCTCATAAATTGCAAAATCAGGATATATTGTGTCATGGAAACTGTTTATATGTAATTTCTCTATATTACTGATTTTTGGAGAGAAAGAGTTTGGGTAGGAGAATGTGGCCAATGATGTATAGTCCAAGAAGCTCCTATATTTATAAACAGATGGAATCTATTATTTAGAAATGTATGGGATACATATTCTTCTAGTTTACAGATGAAGAAGCTAAGACAGTGGAAGAGTATTCCTTCCATGTCAAATGATAGTTAACTGTGGAATGAGTGGTATTACATAGAATGCATGTCTCCTGATTTCTTCTTTGATGGATAAGACTAGGAGAATCCTCTTTTCTTTAAGGTATGTTCACTTCCCAGCAGAAATGCTGGCTAAAATGCTAAGTCTTGCAAAGCATTTCATCTTGGTTAATGTATTTTCTTTTAAAAGGTGTTATCTCATGAAAAACCTATATCCTTAAGAGAATTACTGAATAAAATAGTTATAAGTAAGTAAAATAAGGTGTTTGACAGTTTCCCTTATGTGGTATGTATATTTTTTGGCAGGGGAAACCTACCATTTTATTTTATTTTATTTTATTTTTTTAAACCTTTATGATGTATTATTGAAAAAGGGTTAGTTGCTTTTTCAGACAGTCGTGTCGAACTCTTTGCAATCCTGTGGACTGTAGTGCACCAGGCTCCTCTGTCCATGGAATTTTTCAGGCAAGGATATTGGAGTGGGTAGGCATTCCCTTCTCCAGGGGATCTTCCTGAGCCAGGGATTGAACCCAGGTCTCCTGCATTGTGAGCAGATTCTTTATCATCTGAGCCACCAGGGAAGCCCCATTGTATTATTTGATATATTGATGAAGAGCACTAAATTGTGACATAACCAAGAGGGAGGAGAATGCCTGACTTCTATGATATGGTGTAAAGAAAAAGCCTGTTCTCCTTGAGGTGGATCTAGATCTAATATGAGTGGAAAGTTTGGATGCTCTCTGGACTAATGCCTTATAACTAATTTAATCCTCATGGAATTTATAAAATTTGTTATTATCCCACTTTTACAAATATGGAAACTGAGATACAGAAAATTTCAGTAAATTGCTTATGGTCACACAGCTCATAAATTGCAAAATCAGGATATATTGTGTCATGGAAACTGTTTATATGTAATTTCTCTATATTACTGATTTTTGGAGAGAAAGAGTTTGGGTAGGAGAATGTGGCCAATGATGTATAGTCCAAGAAGCTCCTATATTTATAAACAGATGGAATCTATTATTTAGAAATGTATGGGATACATATTCTTCTAGTTTACAGATGAAGAAGCTAAGACAGTGGAAGAGTATTCCTTCCATGTCAAATGATAGTTAACTGTGGAATGAGTGGTATTACATAGAATGCATGTCTCCTGATTTCTTCTTTGATGGATAAGACTAGGAGAATCCTCTTTTCTTTAAGGTATGTTCACTTCCCAGCAGAAATGCTGGCTAAAATGCTAAGTCTTGCAAAGCATTTCATCTTGGTTAATGTATTTTCTTTTAAAAGGTGTTATCTCATGAAAAACCTATATCCTTAAGAGAATTACTGAATAAAATAGTTATAAGTAAGTAAAATAAGGTGTTTGACAGTTTCCCTTATGATGTATGTATATTTTTTTTGGCAGGGAAGCCTACCATTTTATTTTATTTTATTTTATTTTTTTAAACCTTTATGATGTATTATTGAAAAAGGGTTAGTTGCTTTTTCAGACAGTCGTGTCGAACTCTTTGCAATCCTGTGGACTGTAGTGCACCAGGCTCCTCTGTCCATGGAATTTTTCAGGCAAGGATATTGGAGTGGGTAGGCATTCCCTTCTCCAGGGGATCTTCCTGAGCCAGGGATTGAACCCAGGTCTCCTGCATTGTGAGCAGATTCTTTATCATCTGAGCCACCAGGGAAGCCCCATTGTATTATTTGATATATTGATGAAGAGCACTAAATTGTGACATAACCAAGAGGGAGGAGAATGCCTGACTTCTATGATATGGTGTAAAGAAAAAGCCTGTTCTCCTTGAGGTGGATCTAGATCTAATATGAGTGGAAAGATCATATGGGATGCTCTCTGGACTTAGAATCAGAAAAGCCTAGATTGGCTTCCATGTTTTCTATTAGCATCTGCTCTGAATTTTTTTCTTTATCTCTACCTAATGTCTTGATATCTCCCTGTCCTATATACCTTCAAGGTTTCTTGCAAGAAATGAAGTAATTCTCAGTAAAAGTGTTTACACTTTTAGAATTCTTTGCAATTGGTAGGATCAATAAGATGCTGTCCGTCAGCAAAAGGTGACATAGAGCCCAGTTTTATCCACACCCTAGCACATGATTGTACCTTTCCTGGAGATTTGCCCGTGAGCCATGTTTAAAGTGTCATCATGGATGGCTTCTACTGCAGTAGACATTTTGGTTCTCTTCTTCCAGACACTGGCGTTTACCTACGGAAATAAAAGAATGCTAAAAGCAAATATAGAAAGAGGTGTCCTATAGCATGGCCCCAATTCTTCTAAGAATTAGGCGGACACATTTGGTGGGGAAAGTGCTAGATTAGGGTCCCGGAGAACTGATTTGTTGCCCAGATTCTATCCCTAGCCAAATATGTGGCCTTGGGGATGTCACATCCCTGCTTCTCTCAAGTGAGGGATCTGATCTGGATTGCCTTAACAGATTGTAATATTTGTTCCAGTTCTGTGTTCCCATGTCTTTCAGCTGATAGTGGTATCAACTGGATATTAAAACCTGACAGTCTTTGAATTTCACCTTGGAGATTCAAGTGGATTAAATAACCTGAAAAACTAGATGGACTAACTAAGATCTAGATTTACGAGATAAAATATAGCAAACATCTTTTGTTTTTTACTATTTATTTTGGGGTGCATGAACTTTCTCCAGTTGCAGTGCAGTGGCTTCCTTGTGGCAGAGCATGGACTCTAGGGCATGTGGGCTCAGTAGTTATGCTGTATGGATTAGTTGTCCTGTGGCACATGGAATCTTCCTAGGCCAAGGATTGAAACCATGTCCCCTGCATTGGCAGGCAGATTCTTTACCACCAGGGCAGCCCCAAGCAAACATTGTTTTAGATACATAGGTCCAAAGATACTAAGAGTTATCCCCATGGATGTAATGAAAAGTTAGAGATAGGAGCTTACTTTTCAGAGAGCTTGGGCCTGCAAATGAAGCATCAGTTTTAGTGATGCAATCCCAGTAAAAAACCCTGAATCAGAAAAGCCTAGATTGGCTTCCATGTTTTCTATTAGCATCTGCTCTGAATTTTTCTTTATCTCTACCTAATGTCTTGATATCTCCTGTCCTATATACCTTCAAGGTTTCTTGCAAGAAATGAAGTAATTCTCAGTAAAAGTGTTTACACTTTTAGAATTCTTTGCAATTGGTAGGATCAATAAGATGCTGTCCGTCAGCAAAAGGTGACATAGAGCCCAGTTTTATCCACACCCTAGCACATGATTGTACCTTTCCTGGAGATTTGCCCGTGAGCCATGTTTAAAGTGTCATCATGGATGGCTTCTACTGCAGTAGACATTTTGGTTCTCTTCTTCCAGACACTGGCGTTTACCTACGGAAATAAAAGAATGCTAAAAGCAAATATAGAAAGAGGTGTCCTATAGCATGGCCCCAATTCTTCTAAGAATTAGGCGGACACATTTGGTGGGGAAAGTGCTAGATTAGGGTCCCGGAGAACTGATTTGTTGCCCAGATTCTATCCCTAGCCAAATATGTGGCCTTGGGGATGTCACATCCCTGCTTCTCTCAAGTGAGGGATCTGATCTGGATTGCCTTAACAGATTGTAATATTTGTTCCAGTTCTGTGTTCCCATGTCTTTCAGCTGATAGTGGTATCAACTGGATATTAAAACCTGACAGTCTTTGAATTTCACCTTGGAGATTCAAGTGGATTAAATAACCTGAAAAACTAGATGGACTAACTAAGATCTAGATTTACGAGATAAAATATAGCAAACATCTTTTGTTTTTTACTATTTATTTTGGGGTGCATGAACTTTCTCCAGTTGCAGTGCAGTGGCTTCCTTGTGGCAGAGCATGGACTCTAGGGCATGTGGGCTCAGTAGTTATGCTGTATGGATTAGTTGTCCTGTGGCACATGGAATCTTCCTAGGCCAAGGATTGAAACCATGTCCCCTGCATTGGCAGGCAGATTCTTTACCACCAGGGCAGCCCCAAGCAAACATTGTTTTAGATACATAGGTCCAAAGATACTAAGAGTTATCCCCATGGATGTAATGAAAAGTTAGAGATAGGAGCTTACTTTTCAGAGAGCTTGGGCCTGCAAATGAAGCATCAGTTTTAGTGATGCAAGGGCTTGAGACCCAGGTCCTTGTAGGGGATGCAGGAAGAAGTCTAAGGCCCATGCCAAAGAGCCAGTAACCTCAAGGGGGTTCAAAATAGAGTTAGATGCTCTGCCCTTTGCAACAAGTGAGATAGTGACAACTCTCACGTGTGTTGTCCTGAGCCTTTCCTGAAAGTTATAAAAATTTACAAGTATGTTCTGGGAAATTGGAGGCTGGAATTCACATTGTCCTAACTGAGAACTCTGGCTCAGCTGAAAAGCTGAAGTAAGAAGAATTAAGCCTAGGCTGCTTTGCTCAACACAGATAACACAAAGCTACTGAAGGTGAAGGTCCACTTAATGTGAATTCAAAATCCAAAATGCTAAACACTCCCGAGAAGTGATCATCCAAAGCAAGTCCTCACACTCAGCACATAGCATCATTAAACTGCTGAGAACTTCCCCGTGAATAGATTGCACCAATAAACACATTATATAAGCATGCCTAAAATATTGAAGAAAGAAAATATAAGAAGGTACCAAAAGGACAGGCAGATTTAATGAAGATACTGCCTAGAATACCAAAGACAAATTTAGGCATTGTGATTGGAAACTAGCTGACTAGACATAATACTAATGAAAAAATTAGAGAAATAAAAGGTAGAGCTAAGTAAATTATATCAAATAAGGCTGAGTGAGATGAGCAGGTATGATAGCAAAGTTAACAGGCCTGGAAAATGGAGTGGATTGTAGAGAAAAAAAGATAAAAAGATTGTTTGTTTTTTACTATTTATTTTGGGGTGCATGAACTTTCTCCAGTTGCAGTGCAGTGGCTTCCTTGTGGCAGAGCATGGACTCTAGGGCATGTGGGCTCAGTAGTTATGCTGTATGGATTAGTTGTCCTGTGGCACATGGAATCTTCCTAGGCCAAGGATTGAAACCATGTCCCCTGCATTGGCAGGCAGATTCTTTACCACCAGGGCAGCCCCAAGCAAACATTGTTTTAGATACATAGGTCCAAAGATACTAAGAGTTATCCCCATGGATGTAATGAAAAGTTAGAGATAGGAGCTTACTTTTCAGAGAGCTTGGGCCTGCAAATGAAGCATCAGTTTTAGTGATGCAAGGGCTTGAGACCCAGGTCCTTGTAGGGGATGCAGGAAGAAGTCTAAGGCCCATGCCAAAGAGCCAGTAACCTCAAGGGGGTTCAAAATAGAGTTAGATGCTCTGCCCTTTGCAACAAGTGAGATAGTGACAACTCTCACGTGTGTTGTCCTGAGCCTTTCCTGAAAGTTATAAAAATTTACAAGTATGTTCTGGGAAATTGGAGGCTGGAATTCACATTGTCCTAACTGAGAACTCTGGCTCAGCTGAAAAGCTGAAGTAAGAAGAATTAAGCCTAGGCTGCTTTGCTCAACACAGATAACACAAAGCTACTGAAGGTGAAGGTCCACTTAATGTGAATTCAAAATCCAAAATGCTAAACACTCCCGAGAAGTGATCATCCAAAGCAAGTCCTCACACTCAGCACATAGCATCATTAAACTGCTGAGAACTTCCCCGTGAATAGATTGCACCAATAAACACATTATATAAGCATGCCTAAAATATTGAAGAAAGAAAATATAAGAAGGTACCAAAAGGACAGGCAGATTTAATGAAGATACTGCCTAGAATACCAAAGACAAATTTAGGCATTGTGATTGGAAACTAGCTGACTAGACATAATACTAATGAAAAAATTAGAGAAATAAAAGGTAGAGCTAAGTAAATTATATCAAATAAGGCTGAGTGAGATGAGCAGGTATGATAGCAAAGTTAACAGGCCTGGAAAATGGAGTGAAAAGGTCCAATATATGTTGAATAAAAATTCTAAGAGGAGAAAAAGAGAATTGAGGAGAGGCAATACTTTGAGAAATAACGAATCAAATTCATTCAGGATAGATGAAGCACAACATATCTCAGATTCAAGAATCACATTGAGTTTCAGGCCATAGAAATGAAATGAAATTTGTACCTAGACATATAAGGACACTGCAGGATACAAAAACACAAACCTTCTTTGTAATAATAGCTGCCATTAAAGGTCATGGACAAAAAAGGAGAAATCCATTTCAGTACGATATCAGATAGGGGAATGGTGATTATTTAAAATCTTTTCAAGCTAATAACAAAAGACAAAATACAGGAAAATGGGTAAAGAACAGGTAACTATCAGAGCATAGGTAAATACAGATGAAGAACAAGTGGGGTAAATGCACTCTGCCTTACTATAAAGGAAGGACATGGATATCAATGGTGTCATTCTATTTCTTACCCATCAATTTTCATAAATATTTAAAAGACTTTTAGCACCAAGTTTAGGCAAAAGTGTGAGTTAATAATCTATTGTTTATAGTGATCAAACTTCATCTCTTCCACTTGATACTGATGCGTCATGGTGTCTGCACAGCGACACAGAGTATGTCCCAAGACACACCTTGTAGCAATATTTGTAAAAGTAAAAGATCAGAAACAACCAATAATTATTATTAAGTAAAATACATGTAAATTTTAGAATATTATACAGCAGTTAAAAGGAATAAAATTTTTGATCTATCTGTGCAACCTCATGGACTGTAGCCTGACAAGTTCCTCTGTCCATGGAGTTCTCCAGGCAAGGATACTGGAGTAGGTTGCCATTTTCTTCTCCAGGGGATCTTCCCAACCCAGATATTGAATGCAGGTTGCCTGCACTGCAGGTAGATTCTTTACTGTCTGAGCCACCAGGGAAGCCCTTTAAAAGCAAAGGAAAATTTAAAAGACATATTGGGTGAAAAAAGTAAATCGTAGAATAGTAAGATTCTACAACTTTTTCACCTAATATATCTTTTAAATTTTTCTGGTTTTTTTTTGATATAGATCCAGTGGATTCCCTTTCACTGCTGCCTGGTATTCTAAAATTGTCATAGAACGTAAAACATGTATATATATAATTTCCCGTCATGTAGCGTATGTTTTTATAAGTGAACAGAAAATTAGGAAAGACTCTTTACAATACTGAGACAGTGGCAGTATTGAGAAATAACGAATCAAATTCATTCAGGATAGATGAAGCACAACATATCTCAGATTCAAGAATCACATTGAGTTTCAGGCCATAGAAATGAAATGAAATTTGTACCTAGACATATAAGGACACTGCAGGATACAAAACACAAACCTTCTTTGTAATAATAGCTGCCATTAAAGGTCATGGACAAAAAAGGAGAAATCCATTTCAGTACGATATCAGATAGGGGAATGGTGATTATTTAAAATCTTTTCAAGCTAATAACAAAAGACAAAATACAGGAAAATGGGTAAAGAACAGGTAACTATCAGAGCATAGGTAAATACAGATGAAGAACAAGTGGGGTAAATGCACTCTGCCTTACTATAAAGGAAGGACATGGATATCAATGGTGTCATTCTATTTCTTACCCATCAATTTTCATAAATATTTAAAAGACTTTTAGCACCAAGTTTAGGCAAAAGTGTGAGTTAATAATCTATTGTTTATAGTGATCAAACTTCATCTCTTCCACTTGATACTGATGCGTCATGGTGTCTGCACAGCGACACAGAGTATGTCCCAAGACACACCTTGTAGCAATATTTGTAAAAGTAAAAGATCAGAAACAACCAATAATTATTATTAAGTAAAATACATGTAAATTTTAGAATATTATACAGCAGTTAAAAGGAATAAAATTTTTGATCTATCTGTGCAACCTCATGGACTGTAGCCTGACAAGTTCCTCTGTCCATGGAGTTCTCCAGGCAAGGATACTGGAGTAGGTTGCCATTTTCTTCTCCAGGGGATCTTCCCAACCCAGATATTGAATGCAGGTTGCCTGCACTGCAGGTAGATTCTTTACTGTCTGAGCCACCAGGGAAGCCCTTTAAAAGCAAAGGAAAATTTAAAAGACATATTGGGTGAAAAAAGTAAATCGTAGAATAGTAAGATTCTACAACTTTTTCACCTAATATATCTTTTAAATTTTTCTGGTTTTTTTTTGATATAGATCCAGTGGATTCCCTTTCACTGCTGCCTGGTATTCTAAAATTGTCATAGAACGTAAAACATGTATATATATAATTTCCCGTCATGTAGCGTATGTTTTTATAAGTGAACAGAAAATTAGGAAAGACTCTTTACAATACTGAGACAGTGGCAGCTCTCATCTACATTGCCCTGAGTCCTGGTTTTAAAGTTAAGATGCATGAATCTGGTAACACTGGCCATCTATTAGTATATACGAGGGAATGCAGAGGACATTACCTTGGGAGGGATGGCCACATGGAAATGTAAGTCTATCTATGGTGTTTAAATGTATTAAAACAATAATGTATTTGCCAATTTACTGTGGTCAAAAAAAAATTCAAACTGCAATGACAAAAAGCTGTCACAAAAACTGGGATCATGCTGTTTGCAGTATCAGAATCTGACATTCTGACGCCTTCAGAGACTGTGCACCGAATACCCACATGATAACGTGTGTCAGTGGCTATTCACATAGCTCCTCTTGTGATTTCAGTTTGACTGAACATATCCTATTCTGAAAGAACAGTAAGTGTTGCCTTCACTCTGAAGTGGTGAGAGAGACTTGAGAAAGAGGCGACTGCTGAGCCCACATCAAGGGCACAAACTGACTGAGGCAAAGAACCTGAGAAAGTTTCTTTAGAGGAGGTTGCTGGTAAGCTCCGTCACGTACTGACCCTGCCTGCCTTCATGAAAGAGAGGAAGTGGGTGCCGCCCTTTGCTTCACAGCAAACAATATTGGCTGCCTGCAAAGGAGTCATGCAGAGCTTGACTTAATGTCCCCTGGAAGTTGTTTGTGTATCATTATGTGTGAGAGAGAGAGAAGGGGACTGATGAGTGACACAGGCCTCAGAGTCTAAGGCTGTGACTCGTGGCCTGAGGCTGCAGAGCAGAGGAAAGGCCCACAGCACGTTGAGAGGTGGTGAGACGGCCGGCAGCAGCGGTGCAAATATGCCTGGACAGACACGTGCAGGGTCCTTCTGAGGCAGATATGGATAACTCAGGAGAGGTCAGGGTGTAGCCTCTTTTTTTTTTTTTTTTTTTAATTTTGGCTTCTTTAATTGGTCTTTCATTTCATTGTTTTCATCTATCTTTATTCTTTGGCCTGGGTGGGCCTCCCATGGCAGTGGCCTCCCTCCATCACAGAGCACTGGCTCTGGGTGCATGCTCTCCAGAGCACTGGCTTGTAGTTGGACGCACCGGTCCAGCATGACATGTGGGATCTTCCCGGGCCAGGGATCGAACCGGCATCCTTTGCACTGCAAGGCAGACTCTCTACCCATTGGACCACCAGGGAAGCCCAGGGTATAGCCTTTTAAAATCCTGCCCCAAAGGTGGGTGGAGTGCAGGATGCCCAACAGCTGAGAGAGGAACAGTTAAGGACTGAGCAGAGAGCATGGGAATGACACTGATCAGTGCCCCCAAGTGAGGAACTCTCCAGAAGCCTAGCACTGAATATCCACCCAAGACCAGAGAGCCCCAGTGTCAGATCGTAAGAGACCCAGTCCACAGCCATACTTCCTGCCTCTTACCAACCACCCTCACCACCTGCCCTAGATGGATCAGAAGCCTCAGCTGGCAGGAGAGGGATGGGGAGGAGCTGACAGAGAAAGGGAATACGAATAAGAAGCCAAACCAAATCTTCCACCACCACCTCCTTCCCCTATCAAACCCAAGGTGGAGATGAGGAGAAGCTTACTTCCAAATAAAATTTGGAGTTCTATGCTTGTCTCCAGACTGGAGTTATTAATTATCACATGAGATTATTTGGAGGCTGAAAATAACAATGGCTTTTTCACTCTCTGAAATTGATCAGAAAAATTATGGAGCTGAGCAGATGTAAAGGGAAGTGAGGGCAGGGCAGGAGTTTCTGGTAAAATAAAATTTCTAATTTATCTCTATGGAGTACTATAATTACTATAAGAGCAAGGCTGTATCTGATTCTTTGATAATACTGATTTTAAGTGTAAGTGGAAACATTGCATAATGTCTGTGCTGCGCATGTCACAGCTACAGAGGGTAGTGATTAACTGATACAACAGCTGCCCCATTACATCATTTAAAAACACAGATATTATTGACCAAGGAGCCCTCCAGTCCATGTTGAAATTCAGAAACAAACTGCAAATTGAATTGAAATCCAAAAACAAACTGAAAATTGAATTGAAATCCAAATTACTGCTCATTGGAAAAATAGAGTGGGCATAACAACTGAGAAGAACCCTGTCACAAGAAGGGACTGAATACCCCTATGTAAAAGTAATGTCTCATGTCTGTCTACACCTTATAGCCACTGGTTTAATTGACAGGGTTGTAGCAATCACAGAATCCAAGACACAGCTTCCAGAGTAGCATTTTTTTCCCAAAGGTTGTACCTGTAAGGGGCTTCCCAGATGGCTCAGTGGTAAAGAAGCCACCTGCCAATGTAGGAGACATAGGTTCAATCCCTGGATCAGGAAGATTCCCCTGGAGGAGGAAATGGTAACCCATTCCAGTATCCTTGCCTGGGAAATCCCGTGGGCAGAGGAGCCTGGCGGACTATAGTCCATGGGGTCACAAAAGAATCAGACATGACTTAGTGACTAAACAATATCTAGATGAACTCTTCTAATGTACCAGTGCCTAAGAGTTCACTGACCTCTAGTTCATTCATTGATTCTGCAAATATTTATTGAACCAATAAGTGGAATATTTTGCTACCTTAGCTCTTTTACATTTATGACTGAAGGACTTAGTTCTCGTTGAACCTCCTGTTTCTATACTTATTGTTACAAAAGCACCTGCTAGTCTTTCTGGTAACCAGCAGTAATGCCAGCTTATTGTCCACACCTGCGTTCCTTACCCTGTATCAGCCTTGTCCCAACTTCCACTGACTTGTGGACTCCAGCAAAGTCTCCAGGAGGAGCACAAAATGAAAAGAAGGAAGTGAGAATGATATCTGGTAGGAAGAAAATGAGAGTAGCACTGACTGCAACTTAATAAGTAACATCACTTTGCCAGATATAGCTACTTTACCTGGTTGTCTGAGGAAGTTATATCCAGGCTGAAATGGGAATGATGAGAAAGAGGCAGCTCTGAGCAAGAGCATTCCAAACAAAGGAACAAAGCAAGTTTGTCCCATATGATCAGAGTGAAGTGGTTAACAGTGGGAAATGAGACTAGTTGTGGCATGGGCCACACGATGTAGGGTCCTGCGGATAGGTAAGGGGACTGATTTGCCTTGGTTGCTGAGGGGTGCATGGTCTATAAGGGACAAGACTAGGAACCAAGACACTTGAGTAGAGGCTGTCCTAGTTACCTATTTAAGAATTGATGGTGTCTGGGCTAAGCTGTCTCTAGAGTCAAGAAGTACTCGCAAGGTGAATGGGAGATCACAAAAGGGAATTTTTTGGAGACTTCTAGAATTATGACTTGAGTGAATGAGTGAATGGTGGTATGCTCAATGATAAAAGGGGGATCAACAGGAGAGAAGAGAGTTTGCAGAAGTAAAACAGGAGTTTCCTTTTGGACATATTGGGTTTGAAATGCATGTTAGACTCAGAAGGGACTGTCAAGTAGGCATTGTGTCTACACATGAGACAAAGGGCCCAAGTATAAATTTGAAAGTCATCAACTTTGTTTATTTAGAGACTAGGTAAATGAAGAAGAACATGCAAAGAAATTGGGCCACTCATTCTTATCAGTTTTCTGTCAGTGTCTCTGGCCAAGACTATTTCTATGTCTGTTAATTTTGCATCAAATATATCCCGGTCTTCTGTCACTGATTAGTTTACCCCACAGAATGAGACTTTTCCTGAAGGAATCAGGCAGAGCTATTAATAGCACAAATGTTACCTTTGTCTGGTCTCAGCACTCCACATTTCCTTTGCATAACAGTTCATGGCTCTTATTCATAGCCCGCACATTAAAGTTCTTTGCCCAAAACTCTTCACTCATTACCTACTTCCCAAAGTCAACTGGGATCTCATTTTGTTTTACTTTTCCCCCTGCATAATTTTATTGAAAAGGTCAATTCTGTTTCGGTTATTTGATCTGTAAGCTCCTATGAAAATCTCCCTCTGCAAGAATTTATATTTATTGTCTCACCATGGATATGATCAGTGTTTTCTTTTTCTTTTTTTAAATTAATGCACCCCAGGAAAAGTACGCCCAATTTAGAAATCTTAAGCTACAGGCTCTCTAGTCTAATTCTAATAAATGGGTGATATGCACACTAAATGTAATTTTAAATTGTTGATTTGCTTCCACAAGCTCTGTAGACATCCTTTTGGATAATGTTATTCCCAGAGTTTTATTCCCTGGAGTTCTGGGGCTCTGGTTTCTTTCAGAAAAAGATAACATCTTTTCTCACTTTTCAGAATTATCTCAGGAAAAATCTCTTCCCTACTGCCCCCCCACCCCCACCTCATCTCTACCGAAACAGCAAATTAAGCAGCTTTCTATGGGAAAGCCCACTGTTGTCATCTCAAAAGCAGAATGTTAAAGAGCTAAAGATTGAAGGCTCACCTGAGGGAGGGAGAGTGCAAGGTCCTCATTCCATTGAAACAATTCTCAAAACATCCCCAGATTTTCTAGTCTCTAGGAGATAAATGATTATTCAAAACCTTTAACCCCTCTGTTACCAAAGGGGAGAATTTTATTGGCCTTATAGCTTAATTTTTAACTTTCCTTTCATTGTCTCACTGACAGGTAGATCGAGTTCATTAAATCTTGCTCATGCTTCAAGCCCAGAGAAGGCCACTGCCATCCTCCCTGATAGGAACTTACGTTCCTTCTTGTGGGAGCCTGACATCCCATGCTGTGTAGTTAAGCACTGCTGCCTTATGGGGCATCTCAGAGTTATTATATTCTTCATGGGGAGAGGGTCTGTCTTATCCCTTTCTGGTCCTCTCTCCGTCACCCTCCTGTTTAATGCAACCGGGCCCTCCACAGAGTGCAGACTTACTTTTGGTTAACTTGATTGATTTTTGTGCTTTTCTGATTATACCTATTAGCACAAAGTCCACTGAGGTTTCTCTGAAAATCGACACCCTGTGATTCCACTCCTTTTTGTAACAAAATATTTCATAAGACTCAGGCATGCCTGTCTGTCTGCTCACCCCTGGTTCTCTCTCTGTCTCTTTAAACTATAGTTGATTTACAATACTATATTAGTTTCTGGTGTACAACATAGTAGTTCAGTATTTTATGGATTATACTTCATATAAAGTTATATTCTCCCTCAAGCCCACTAGCAACAAGATAGCACTTGGCGAAGCCATTGGAAGCCTTAATACCGGCAAATCCAGTGGTCCCTTCTCTGGCCTTCAGCTTTCATCACTCACTCCTTTCCCTTGATTATCACATGTCATTCAGGTCTGTTTTTCTCATGCCTTATGGGTTTCTCTTTCTGAATCCTTTTTGCTGAATCTCCATCTTTTCTTTAACATCTAAGGTTGGTGAACCACAACTCTGTGTTCTTGAACTTCTTCTCTATCCAAACTTATTCCCAAGGCGATCCCACGCAGTCTCCTCTTCTTATATGCCCTTTCTCTGAGCTCCAGACTTTCCTTGCTCAGCTGGCTTCACCTGTTGTTATGATTGAATTTCTACCAAGTGGTGCAAAACCACAGCAACTCCTCTGCTATTCAGTGAGTCACACAGGCGCCCTCTCCCAGAAAATCTGGATTTCAGTCCTTGGTGATCCTCTTTAACCCTGCGGGTAGTAACTGCCCCTTATGTCTGCTTGTTATGTTGTTTAGCTGCGAAGTTATATCCAACTCTTTTGTGACCCCATGGACTGTAGCCTGCCAGTCTCCTCTGTCTATGGGATTTCCCAGGTAAGAATGCTGAAGTGGGTTGCCATTTTCTTCTCCAGGGGAATCTTCCCAACCCAGGGATTGAGCCTGTGTCTCCTTCATCCGCAGGTGGATTCTTTACCACTGAGCCACCTGGGAAGCCTTATCTCTGCTAGTCCTCTACTATTTAGTAATGTTTACTTCTTATTAGACAGTCCCCTGAGTCCTTACTCCAGGTCCCTGAATTCATTCATAAGTGTTACTTTTGGTTAACTTGATTTTTTGTGCTTTTCTGATTATACCTATTAGCACAAAGTCCACTGAGGTTTCTCTGAAAATCGACACCCTGTGATTCCACTCCTTTTTGTAACAAAATATTTCATAAGACTCAGGCATGCCTGTCTGTCTGCTCACCCCTGGTTCTCTCTCTGTCTCTTTAAACTATAGTTGATTTACAATACTATATTAGTTTCTGGTGTACAACATAGTAGTTCAGTATTTTATGGATTATACTTCATATAAAGTTATATTCTCCCTCAAGCCCACTAGCAACAAGATAGCACTTGGCGAAGCCATTGGAAGCCTTAATACCGGCAAATCCAGTGGTCCCTTCTCTGGCCTTCAGCTTTCATCACTCACTCCTTTCCCTTGATTATCACATGTCATTCAGGTCTGTTTTTCTCATGCCTTATGGGTTTCTCTTTCTGAATCCTTTTTGCTGAATCTCCATCTTTTCTTTAACATCTAAGGTTGGTGAACCACAACTCTGTGTTCTTGAACTTCTTCTCTATCCAAACTTATTCCCAAGGCGATCCCACGCAGTCTCCTCTTCTTATATGCCCTTTCTCTGAGCTCCAGACTTTCCTTGCTCAGCTGGCTTCACCTGTTGTTATGATTGAATTTCTACCAAGTGGTGCAAAACCACAGCAACTCCTCTGCTATTCAGTGAGTCACACAGGCGCCCTCTCCCAGAAAATCTGGATTTCAGTCCTTGGTGATCCTCTTTAACCCTGCGGGTAGTAACTGCCCCTTATGTCTGCTTGTTATGTTGTTTAGCTGCGAAGTTATATCCAACTCTTTTGTGACCCCATGGACTGTAGCCTGCCAGTCTCCTCTGTCTATGGGATTTCCCAGGTAAGAATGCTGAAGTGGGTTGCCATTTTCTTCTCCAGGGGAATCTTCCCAACCCAGGGATTGAGCCTGTGTCTCCTTCATCCGCAGGTGGATTCTTTACCACTGAGCCACCTGGGAAGCCTTATCTCTGCTAGTCCTCTACTATTTAGTAATGTTTACTTCTTATTAGACAGTCCCCTGAGTCCTTACTCCAGGTCCCTGAATTCATTCATAATATTCAAGTTTTCTTTTTCAGGTAACTGTAGTTTCTCTCTCCTAATTGGATCTCGTGCTACTACCATAGATTTATCTTTTTATATTAATGTATTTACTGAATATTGAATCATCAGGATCAGAATCTATTCCTGTGTGCAAATGACTAATGCTCTCCCAGAGCTGACTTCTAATATTTATTAATAATATAGGAAATAGGTCGCTCTGAACAATTTTGAGCATGTTGCTTTCAATGGTTTTATCATATTGTTATTATTTTACATAAATAGAAATGAAATGTAGTTTGGGGTAATTTATCTATGGGCATTTTCTGTCTACATTTCCCAGTATCTCTTTGCCTCTTTTTGAGAAAGAGACCTACAGCTGCCACACACACACACACACTCACACATACACACACACACACACACACTAGAGGGCACTTGTGCTTAGTTCAAGAACAGTTGATTTGCATAAGTTTATTGTTAGCTATCATATTCTTAGCTATTTCTAATCATATGTTAATTCTCTTAGGAGGCTTTAGACTTTTCTTCACAACATCAGTGTACATTTTTGTTGTTTGTTCCAAATCTCCATAGCTTTTGATTGTGATAATTAGTGGATATATGGATTACATTGTTTTACCTCATAGCCTCATAGTTAAAAATGAGCTTTTTTTAACAGTAATATATAGCAATAGATCTGTTTTCACTTCTGTCTTTTAATATTTCTCTATATTCAATGCAATAAATCAAGTTTCTGGAAAATTCCTTGACTACTATTCCTAAATGTGTCACAAAACTGTCACCAGTAATAATGGTAGTGATACAAAGATTTCTTGTCTTGTTTCTGACTCTCTGGGGAATGGTACTGATACTTGAACATGATATTGGGCTTTAGGTTGAGATATGTTTGGCACAAATGTTAAGAATCCTATTTGTCTTATTTTATTCAGCACTGTTTAGGGAATCTTCCCAACCCAGGGATTGAGCCTTGTTTTATCGCAGTGGATTCTTTACCACTGAGCCACCTGGGAAGCCTTATCTCTGCTAGTCCTCTACTATTTAGTAATGTTTACTTCTTATTAGACAGTCCCCTGAGTCCTTACTCCAGGTCCCTGAATTCATTCATAATATTCAAGTTTTCTTTTTCAGGTAACTGTAGTTTCTCTCTCCTAATTGGATCTCGTGCTACTACCATAGATTTATCTTTTATATTAATGTATTTACTGAATATTGAATCATCAGGATCAGAATCTATTCCTGTGTGCAAATGACTAATGCTCTCCCAGAGCTGACTTCTAATATTTATTAATAATATAGGAAATAGGTCGCTCTGAACAATTTTGAGCATGTTGCTTTCAATGGTTTTATCATATTGTTATTATTTTACATAAATAGAAATGAAATGTAGTTTGGGGTAATTTATCTATGGGCATTTTCTGTCTACATTTCCCAGTATCTCTTTGCCTCTTTTTGAGAAAGAGACCTACAGCTGCCACACACACACACACACTCACACATACACACACACACACACACACTAGAGGGCACTTGTGCTTAGTTCAAGAACAGTTGATTTGCATAAGTTTATTGTTAGCTATCATATTCTTAGCTATTTCTAATCATATGTTAATTCTCTTAGGAGGCTTTAGACTTTTCTTCACAACATCAGTGTACATTTTTGTTGTTTGTTCCAAATCTCCATAGCTTTTGATTGTGATAATTAGTGGATATATGGATTACATTGTTTTACCTCATAGCCTCATAGTTAAAAATGAGCTTTTTTTAACAGTAATATATAGCAATAGATCTGTTTTCACTTCTGTCTTTTAATATTTCTCTATATTCAATGCAATAAATCAAGTTTCTGGAAAATTCCTTGACTACTATTCCTAAATGTGTCACAAAACTGTCACCAGTAATAATGGTAGTGATACAAAGATTTCTTGTCTTGTTTCTGACTCTCTGGGGAATGGTACTGATACTTGAACATGATATTGGGCTTTAGGTTGAGATATGTTTGGCACAAATGTTAAGAATCCTATTTGTCTTATTTTATTCAGCACTGTTTAAATGTAAAATAAGTGTTAATTATGCCTTTTATCAAATTTTGAATTTAAAATGCTTTTGGGGGGATGGGGGGATTGTTTTTTAGCTCTGTCAGATAGGAGGAAATTTCCACCTACTTAAAATTTCCCCTACTTAAGAGTTCTTTTGACTGGTCTAATGATTAAATTGACACAAGATAGATTGACAGGAAAAAATAAAAACCACCAATTTAGTTCATCCTCATTGGAGTCTAATGAAATGGGACCCCAAAGTGATCAGAACAGGTTGTTTATATCATTTTTAGACAGAGGAACAATTATTTGTCAAGATTTAACAAAACAGAGGGGCTTGTGCTTGGGGTAGCTGACTAATGAATAAGTAACAAAATGTGTTTATATAGCTTTCTTAGTTCTAGGTTCCCTATATCTGGTAATATATGCTACCCTCCTGGTACAGGATACCTTAACATGAAAGATTTATTTTCCACATTTAGGGGAAGGCAGGGATTGAGTGTGGGTTTTTTAATTATTTTTTCCATTGGTGTTTTCTCAAGGAACTCTAATTTAAAATAATCTACATGCTGTTTTCCATAGTGGTTGTACCAATTTACATTCCTACCAACAGTGTACTGAGGTTCCCTTTTCTCCGCATCCTTGTAACATTTGATATTTGTGTGGTCTTTTTGATGACAGTCATTCTGATAGGTACGAAGTGATATCTCATTGTGGTTTTGCTTTGTGTTTCCCTGATGCCTAGAAATGTCTCTTCGTACAGAAATGAATCAGACTCACAGATAAAGAGGTTACCAGGAGCGGAGAGGAGGCGGGAGGTGGTTTAGGGGATTATTGGCATCAGGTGTTCCTCTATTGGTGACTTTGTGAATAGCTTGGGGAGGCCCCATTCAAATCAAAGATTCTTTCTATGGTACTGTGAATTTATAAAAGAAAAGTGTATCTTTTTATTGGCAGCCTATTGCTGGGAATCAGGCAATTGCTCCACTGATTTTCTTGCCTAGTTTGTGACTAAAAGAAACTGCATAATCCATTATAATCTATCCTCCAAAGTGCCGTACTCTAACTTCTGCCTTTATTGTGTTTTCCCTGTCCTGTAGACTAACCCTCGTACAATGTGGTGGGGGGAGCTGCCCAAGGGTGCCAATACCAGGAGGCAGGGTTGATGGAGTGCCATCTTAGAAGCTAGCAACCACACTAGATCGGCGATGAAGTCCTCCTAAAGTATGAAATTGGCTTAGAGTTGACCATGGTTAGATTCTGTGCTTGCTGTCTTTGTCTGATATTCCACACTAAGACACATGGTGGTTATAATGACTTTTAGGGGGCAAATTCCTGACTCTAATAACAGTAAAATTCTTATTTCACTACTGGACATATGCTGGCCTTCTTTGGGGATGTATCCACTCAACAATTTTTAGAACTTACCCTGTTATCTTCAGTTTACTTAAGGTTTTTAATTGTAATTAAGTAACAAAATGTGTTTATATAGCTTTCTTAGTTCTAGGTTCCCTATATCTGGTAATATATGCTACCCTCCTGGTACAGGATACCTTAACATGAAAGATTTATTTTCCACATTTAGGGGAAGGCAGGGATTGAGTGTGGGTTTTTTAATTATTTTTTCCATTGGTGTTTTCTCAAGGAACTCTAATTTAAAATAATCTACATGCTGTTTTCCATAGTGGTTGTACCAATTTACATTCCTACCAACAGTGTACTGAGGTTCCCTTTTCTCCGCATCCTTGTAACATTTGATATTTGTGTGGTCTTTTTGATGACAGTCATTCTGATAGGTACGAAGTGATATCTCATTGTGGTTTTGCTTTGTGTTTCCCTGATGCCTAGAAATGTCTCTTCGTACAGAAATGAATCAGACTCACAGATAAAGAGGTTACCAGGAGCGGAGAGGAGGCGGGAGGTGGTTTAGGGGATTATTGGCATCAGGTGTTCCTCTATTGGTGACTTTGTGAATAGCTTGGGGAGGCCCCATTCAAATCAAAGATTCTTTCTATGGTACTGTGAATTTATAAAAGAAAAGTGTATCTTTTTATTGGCAGCCTATTGCTGGGAATCAGGCAATTGCTCCACTGATTTTCTTGCCTAGTTTGTGACTAAAAGAAACTGCATAATCCATTATAATCTATCCTCCAAAGTGCCGTACTCTAACTTCTGCCTTTATTGTGTTTTCCCTGTCCTGTAGACTAACCCTCGTACAATGTGGTGGGGGGAGCTGCCCAAGGGTGCCAATACCAGGAGGCAGGGTTGATGGAGTGCCATCTTAGAAGCTAGCAACCACACTAGATCGGCGATGAAGTCCTCCTAAAGTATGAAATTGGCTTAGAGTTGACCATGGTTAGATTCTGTGCTTGCTGTCTTTGTCTGATATTCCACACTAAGACACATGGTGGTTATAATGACTTTTAGGGGGCAAATTCCTGACTCTAATAACAGTAAAATTCTTATTTCACTACTGGACATATGCTGGCCTTCTTTGGGGATGTATCCACTCAACAATTTTTAGAACTTACCCTGTTATCTTCAGTTTACTTAAGGTTTTTAATTGTAAAGTAACTCAAGTGAGCATTTTCAAGTGCATTTTTAGTAACCATTGTTATGAATATAATGCTTTATAAGTATAGACTTAATAATTTGGTGAATCACCTTTATGTCCCAGTATTGAATCATCCTTGGGTTTAGGGGAGTAACCCTATAATGCAGTCATTAAGGACTCCAGCTGCAGATAAGCTAGTTAAAGATCATCATCAGAAACCAAAGTATTTTCAGAGCAACTAACTTTCTGAAATAAAAGCTGTAATTAACTATGCTTTTCTTGTTTATATGCTCATGGCTCTGAATCACACAGTTCATTGGATAAGACAAGATGTACTTTTTGTTGAATTTATTATTTGCAGATGTGGTAAACATGCAAGCCCACTAGGTAGATAACACTTAATTCTGTTTCTTACTGGGGCTTCCCTAGTGGCTCAGATGGTAAAGAATCTGCCTGCAATGCAGGAGACCCAGGTTTGATCTCCAGCTTGACTTAAGGAATTTATCTCCAAGGATGACTTTTAATACTTCCGAAGTATCCCATGCAAAGATACTGTTTTTAGAAAGTCTCTGAGGATTCGTTAATTGGATGAAATATGAGAAGCAATTTTTCAAATAGAAGTTCAAGGGACATACTAATGTCTCCATAGTGCTCAAGAGGTTTTTAGTAGTTTCCCAGATTTTCTGAAAAGAGGCCAGATCATCTTCTTTTGCTAGTTTGATGTTTGTTACTCTACGAGTCTGAGATATAAGGATCAGGAGCCAGAAAGCAAGCCTCCAACTTTGGGATGGGAAATAAAGGCTTGATTACTGTACATTTCATCACAGAAGTCACTCATACCTTATGCCAATGAATATAGTCTTGACATAAATGTTGATTCTTTTAAGAAAAAAATTCACCAAGAAAGGAAAAACTGTTAGAACATGGTTAAGGTATCAATGATAAGTGATTTCTTTGCTGAATCAGATAACGTTACAGTGGATAAGCCAATTTTCTTTTTTTTTTTGATGCTGGCCTTCTTTGGGGATGTATCCACTCAACAATTTTTAGAACTTACCCTGTTATCTTCAGTTTACTTAAGGTTTTTAATTGTAAAGTAACTCAAGTGAGCATTTTCAAGTGCATTTTTAGTAACCATTGTTATGAATATAATGCTTTATAAGTATAGACTTAATAATTTGGTGAATCACCTTTATGTCCCAGTATTGAATCATCCTTGGGTTTAGGGGAGTAACCCTATAATGCAGTCATTAAGGACTCCAGCTGCAGATAAGCTAGTTAAAGATCATCATCAGAAACCAAAGTATTTTCAGAGCAACTAACTTTCTGAAATAAAAGCTGTAATTAACTATGCTTTTCTTGTTTATATGCTCATGGCTCTGAATCACACAGTTCATTGGATAAGACAAGATGTACTTTTTGTTGAATTTATTATTTGCAGATGTGGTAAACATGCAAGCCCACTAGGTAGATAACACTTAATTCTGTTTCTTACTGGGGCTTCCCTAGTGGCTCAGATGGTAAAGAATCTGCCTGCAATGCAGGAGACCCAGGTTTGATCTCCAGCTTGACTTAAGGAATTTATCTCCAAGGATGACTTTTAATACTTCCGAAGTATCCCATGCAAAGATACTGTTTTTAGAAAGTCTCTGAGGATTCGTTAATTGGATGAAATATGAGAAGCAATTTTTCAAATAGAAGTTCAAGGGACATACTAATGTCTCCATAGTGCTCAAGAGGTTTTTAGTAGTTTCCCAGATTTTCTGAAAAGAGGCCAGATCATCTTCTTTTGCTAGTTTGATGTTTGTTACTCTACGAGTCTGAGATATAAGGATCAGGAGCCAGAAAGCAAGCCTCCAACTTTGGGATGGGAAATAAAGGCTTGATTACTGTACATTTCATCACAGAAGTCACTCATACCTTATGCCAATGAATATAGTCTTGACATAAATGTTGATTCTTTTAAGAAAAAAATTCACCAAGAAAGGAAAAACTGTTAGAACATGGTTAAGGTATCAATGATAAGTGATTTCTTTGCTGAATCAGATAACGTTACAGTGGATAAGCCAATTCTGACCCCTTGATGAGACTGTTTCTTTGACTTGCCTTTCCTTGCTTTTGTTATTGTAATCATATAGAATGGTTTGCCTCTGAGAATCCTGCCCATCTGCCTGACCTTTAAACTGAAGTGCTTTTGTTTAGAAACTTGCCCTGTGATTGTCTGGAAGGCAGAAATTGTAACGCCCCCTGCCTAAGGCTTGCATTCCAGAAGAAGTTAGCAAAATTAATGGCTTTTTTGTTTGTTTCCTCACCTCCCCCCATCATTAATCTATAAAAGGACCAGGCATCCAGGTTTTGAGGTACTACCCTGGCATCTTCTGGGTCAGCTGCTTTCCAGTTAAAGTCGTTTTCCTTGCCTCAGCACCTCCTCTCTGAGATTCACCAGCCTGTCATGTGGCTCACAGAGCGAGCTTGGATTTACTAACAAGAATAGTTTCTGAATACTGGAAAAGTATTCGCTTGCCATTTAGGGCTGTCTTACACACAGTGCATAAGCTACACATAGATCATAATTTTAAGTTGAATACACATTTTCTGCGAGACATTTTTCTTTTTTTGACCACTTCTATTGGTCTTCCATTTATTCATTTCCATCCATCTTTGTTCTTTGGCCCGTGTGGGCCTCCCATCGCGGTGGCCTCTGTTGCTGCAGAGCACCGGCTCTGGACGCGTGCGCCCCAGAGCTCCAGCTCGGTAGTTGGACACATCCGTCCAGCCACTCTGCGGCACATGGGATCTTCCCAGGGCAGGGATCAAACCAGCGCCCCTTGCACTGCAAGGCGGTGTCCTTACCCACTGGACCACCAGGGGAAGCCCTCCAAGACTTTCTTAAATCTAGATAATCAACAAAATCTTAAATCTACATAATCAACAAAGCAATAAGTCCTGCCTTACAGCATTTGTTGATTTCTATGGTGTAAAAACTCCCACCGGGCTGATTTCCAGCTACCAGCACATCTCTGACATCAGAATTGGGAAGAGAAGCACAGTAGCAAGTCATTAAATGGTATTTCTATCATTCACATAGAACTGACGAAAATAAGCTCAAGAGCATCGTTAATAGTAAATAAACACTGGCAAATAATTAGAAACCAATGTGTTTTTTAACCTGTTCTAAATGTATTTAATTGTAGTTTTATATAATTCAATTTTTAATAATGTTGTGCTCCTCGTATTGTGCAGGGTACCCAGGGTCTACAGGGCATGATGGGGGAAACTTGAAGAACACTTGAGGAGCCCTAGAAACCGCAGACTTGTTTATTCTCTCTGGGCCAGGACACCTCACACCAGCAGTAGCCCTCACATACCAGCCATCCCACTAGCCCTCAGTCGCCTCTCCCCAGCAGCAGCAGCCCCCAAGGGTCGTTGGGGAGAACTTATATATGGTTACAGAACAAAGGTGGCCTACGGCCAGCAGGCTCAGTGCAACACGCATGCGTTGGTACAGCCTTACCTAACCAAGGTCAGCACAGCAGAGCAGGGTCGGGAGAAGGCAGGTAGGAGAGCCTGCCTAGCGTGAGAGGGTGGGACTAGAGAGCCTGACTTTTGCCATGCTATCAGGCACATTCTCTACAATGATGTTATGTAAAAACCGGCTTGCAAAATTTCCAGAATTTGAATGTTGACCCTGGAAGCAGATTTGCTCTCATTGGAGCCTAATTGATCACAACACTGGCTCTGTGAGTGATGAATTGTAGGGATCAGGGACAGAGTTCAGTGCTTAAGAGAAGCCCCAGTTACCTGACTCAAGCAAGCATATTAGGTACGTTTCCTCATACTTCCGTATCTCCACACTACAATCAGTCTACATGGGTGCCAGCCATCTCTCAATAACTCATACATCCGAGTATTTCCCTCTCATACTCAGAAGCTTTGAACATCTACTCTTATGATTAGAGGTTCCAGTCTCTCTAGCATCCCGACAAAGTTTGTGTCAGTCATTCCCAAGCTGCCATCTCATTCACAGACCTGGGTTTTCTAGTCTTATCAGGTTCTTTATTGCTCAAAGAAGCCATTCTGGCCACACCTCGGTGCCTTTGATGATTCTCTCCTGTCTCCCTCAGTGGGTCTTGCCCTTTCCTCTACATAGCATTTAGTGACTCACTTATCACAGCTTGGCTTAAGTAATCTTCTCTTTAGAAAACTTTTACCTTTCCGCCAACCAGTTGAACCAGACTGTCAACCCAGTAGCATTCATACGCTTTCCTATGTATTATCTGCTATACTAATGGCTTTTATTAAGTGTATACAATTTTTCTAAAATGATCTTATTTATTTACTTGCTTATTTCCACATCCATCAGCTCCTTGAAGCACTGTCTGCTTTGTCACCGATTCCTAGGGACTGAGAGCAGTTCTCATTTGAATGTGAGTGTTTCGTTGTTGTTGTTTAGAGGCCAAGAGGACTTCCCTGGTGGTTCAGACAGTAAAGAATCCACCTGCAATGCAGGAGACATGGGTTCGATCCCTGGGTTTGGAAGATCCCCTGCAGGAGGGCATGGCAACCCACTCCAGTATAATTCCTCAGAGATCCATCCAAGTTGTTGCGTGTATCAATAGTTTTATCCTTTATGTTGGTGAATAGTATTCTATGGTATGGATAAATAATAGCATATTTAGCATTCACCTACTAAAGAACATTTTAGGTTTTTTTCCAAGGTTTGACCACGACAAAATAAATCAAAAGCAAATAAACAAAACCCTGCTATGAACTTTCACACAAAAGCACTTTAGACAGAGGTGAGTAGACTTGACTGCCATGCTATCAGGCACATTCTCTACAATGATGTTATGTAAAACCGCTTGCAAAATTTCCAGAATTTGAATGTTGACCCTGGAAGCAGATTTGCTCTCATTGGAGCCTAATTGATCACAACACTGGCTCTGTGAGTGATGAATTGTAGGGATCAGGGACAGAGTTCAGTGCTTAAGAGAAGCCCCAGTTACCTGACTCAAGCAAGCATATTAGGTACGTTTCCTCATACTTCCGTATCTCCACACTACAATCAGTCTACATGGGTGCCAGCCATCTCTCAATAACTCATACATCCGAGTATTTCCCTCTCATACTCAGAAGCTTTGAACATCTACTCTTATGATTAGAGGTTCCAGTCTCTCTAGCATCCCGACAAAGTTTGTGTCAGTCATTCCCAAGCTGCCATCTCATTCACAGACCTGGGTTTTCTAGTCTTATCAGGTTCTTTATTGCTCAAAGAAGCCATTCTGGCCACACCTCGGTGCCTTTGATGATTCTCTCCTGTCTCCCTCAGTGGGTCTTGCCCTTTCCTCTACATAGCATTTAGTGACTCACTTATCACAGCTTGGCTTAAGTAATCTTCTCTTTAGAAAACTTTTACCTTTCCGCCAACCAGTTGAACCAGACTGTCAACCCAGTAGCATTCATACGCTTTCCTATGTATTATCTGCTATACTAATGGCTTTTATTAAGTGTATACAATTTTTCTAAAATGATCTTATTTATTTACTTGCTTATTTCCACATCCATCAGCTCCTTGAAGCACTGTCTGCTTTGTCACCGATTCCTAGGGACTGAGAGCAGTTCTCATTTGAATGTGAGTGTTTCGTTGTTGTTGTTTAGAGGCCAAGAGGACTTCCCTGGTGGTTCAGACAGTAAAGAATCCACCTGCAATGCAGGAGACATGGGTTCGATCCCTGGGTTTGGAAGATCCCTAGAGGAGGGCATGGCAACCCACTCCAGTATAATTCCTCAGAGATCCATCCAAGTTGTTGCGTGTATCAATAGTTTTATCCTTTATGTTGGTGAATAGTATTCTATGGTATGGATAAATAATAGCATATTTAGCATTCACCTACTAAAGAACATTTTAGGTTTTTTTCCAAGGTTTGACCACGACAAAATAAATCAAAAGCAAATAAACAAAACCCTGCTATGAACTTTCACACATGCACTTTTGTGTCAATGTAAATTTTCATTTCTTTGAGATGGATGCTCGGTAGTGGGAGTGCTGGGTCACATGGTAAGCATACACTTAGTTGTTGGGTTTTTTTTAAGAAACTACAAAAATATTTTCCAAAGGGCACCATTTTATTTTCTCAGTGTATGAAAGATGAAATGGTGGAAAGTTTCTCTACATTCATGCCAGTACTTAATTTTTCTCACTATTTTTAATTTTACTTGCCTGTTAAGCATATATTAGATCTCATCATGGTCTTAATCTGTACTTCAATGATGGTTATTAATGTTAAACAGCTTTTCATGTGCTTTCTTGCCATCTATATGTCCTCGTCTGTTACTTTTGCCCATTTTTTTTTAAATGGGATAATTTGGGTTTGGCTTGCTTTATTTTTTAACTACTGAGCTCAGAAAGTTTCTTATATACTCTAAATATAAGCCTTTTGTCACATATGTGGTTTGCACATATTTTCTTTATGTCTATAGCTTTTTTTTTTTTTTTATCCTTCTCACAGCGACTTTCACAAAACAGAAGGCTTTACTTTTGATGAGTAATTCACCAATTTTTTTCTTTACCGGATCGTTTTGGTTTCATTTGTGCCTGAATCTAGATCCCAAATTTTTTTTTTTTAAAGATTTATTTATTTATTTATTTATTTTGGGTGGGTTCGGGTTGGGAGGGAGGGGAGCAGGCAGGCCACTTCTATTGGTCTTTCATTTGTCTATTTTCATCCGTCTTTGTTGTTTGGCTCCTGTGGGCCTCCCATCGCGGTGGCATCTGTCGTTGCAAAGCGCCGGCTCTGGGCGCATGCGCTCCAGAGCTCCGGCTTGGTGATTGGACACATCAGTCCAGCCGCTCCGCGGCATGTGGGATCTTCCCAGGCCAGGGATCGAACCGGCGCCCCTTGTACTGCAAGGCGGTGTCCTTACCCACTGGACCACCAGGGGAAGCCCTAAATCCCAAATATTTTTATCTCTTTTCCTAAAACATTCATCGTTTTACATTTTACATTTAAACCCACTATCCATTTTTAGTTTCTTTTTGTAATGGCTTGAGGCTTAGATGGATGTGCTTATTTTTGCCTATTGCTCCATCATCATCCCTGGAGAAGGGAATGACAACCCACTACTGGACTGTTGCCTGGAGAATTCCAGGGACAGAAGAACCTGGTGGGTTACCTCCCACAAGGTAAATTGTGGCACATTAACAGCTTCGGAGGCCTTAGTCACCAGAACTAGATCATTCTCAGGGCCCAAAGTCCTGTTACTGTTGTGGTCTGTTCTTTGTTGCTGGTCAGCCACTCACTTTGTAATTTTCCAAACCTAAGCTCTTTCTCAGAAATTCTCGAAAAGCCTCTTTGTCGTTTTACC
>JAIOJX010000005.1:21775507-21805175 GCA_022376925.1 Tragulus kanchil | reverse complement strand
CCAGCTTATACAGTTTTTGGGCCCCAATAATCACTTGAAACAGCTTGTGTGGAATAAATGCCTTCCTGACCTCCTGGAGGCGGACAAGGTAACCCACTCCAGTATTCTTGTCTGGAGAATCCCATGGACAGAGGAGCATTGGGAAGAGTTGGATATGACTGAAGTGACTTAGCATGCACAAATCTGTACCAGTCTTGTGTTTTTGAGGAGATCCAAAAGGCTGAGGTAGCGCTGAGGGAGAGGTTCTGTTTTCCAAGCTGGACTCCTCCTGTCAGGACTTGATCCACGTTGTACGAAGTTTTTCAGGCTGCTTGACCAGCAGTGTAAGTCTTTTGCATGCGTGCATATGATCCCCCAACCTGCACGATAAATCTATGGCCATGCCTACAAATGTCAGGAGAACAATTTCCGGTGAGCAAAGAACAAAAATTTAGACTTCTTTTCTCGTTACCTTAATTCTCTTCTTTTCAGAGTGAAATCTGAAAGATTTGAGAAAGATGTGAAAGTCCCACACCACAACCCTTGAAATCAGAAGAGAATTTTACTTTTCCTCCTTCATTTTCTTTTAATAAAAATGTTTTAAAATATTAAAACTAATAAATAAAATACGCAGACATACACATCAACATACTCATACAGATGTACATAAAGTGTCGCTGAAGGATCTCCTAGCAAGGATGTCATTAACTTTTGTGTGGAAGGTCTGTGACAGTGTCTAAAATGACCCGTCACTGAAAAAGGTTAGCTGTTTTGGTGGTGGCTGAAATATACATATATTTTTTTTTCCCTGAACCCCCCAGATCATAAAGACTTTATGGCAATACAGACAAAACCAGATAAACTTGTTTGTGTATAGCTACTACTGCCTCTGTGATTTTTCAACCTCTGGAGGTGTCTCATCCGAGGTGACTGCTGTGAAAGCTTCCATGTATTATGTAGTGCATGTTTTATTTGAAAAATATTTTTATTTGTTAGCATAATAGTTGAGATTTTAAGTTTATTATCTCATCTGTAGGAGATTATACTTTGTAAAATGTGGATGTTTATGTTCAGGATACAGAGACTTTGCATACGAGTTTCTTTAAATTAATATTTTGATCACATTTTGGAGCTGGAAAACAAAATTAGGGTGACCTGATGTCTCTCATTCCTTTTGCTTGGTTATAAAAAGTGAGCCACATCACATAGTGACCATCCTGCTCCTTCTACAAGTCCTGGAAAGTCAGTCCACAGTCTCAGTAAATAATTCATCCATCTCAAGACTCAATAAACCAGACTGTTAAAATTTCTTATTACGTATACCATGAAGCTTGAAGTCATTCCAATTTTTTCCCTGTCTCCATGTAATTTAAAGTCTCTTTAGTCTTATAATTCCTAATGTACTTAAATGTGATTATTAAATAATCTTGAACATAATTTTTCAAAGTAAGCACTTAACAATTCTCATGTCTTTTTTTCCATTCTAACTTTTGTACATTTTGGCATATGAATAAATAACCATAGCTGAAATTATTACAAATGTTACACATTCATATATCCATGCTATCGTTGTCTCGGTCCTCCCAGGAACATTGTGATACACAAGGAGACAAGTGTTTTACACACTAGAGGGGTGAGGAAGAAATCTGGGAGAGGAAGTTATGCTAATGTGTAGTGAAGGGTCAGATAGAGTAAGAGATGGATGTAAGAACATGGAATAATGGGATGTTTATGTGCTTCAGTGGCCAAGCTATGGAAGAGAGATGGGCCTGCAGGGAACAGTTCCCCTTTTCTGTTTCGCTAATTTTTCTACCAAAATCAAAGTCTCTTGTTGTTGGAAGATTCTTGTCTGATTGACTCCCATCCTGACCAAATTGGCAAACAGGTGCCCTACACAAATGTGCACACACAGACACACATACAAACCTTAATCAGTTATTTACATTGTGGTTACTAGTTGCTCTTTTGTCTTCCCTTCTTTCCTTCCAACTCTGTACGCTTGCATGTTCTACTGTAGAATGTGGAGAATGAGGAACTCAGACACATTCAGACATAAAGCTCAGGGATAAAGCTGGCTCCGTGAAAATGTAAAGTCACGCTGGTGTCTCAGTGATAAAGAAACTGCCTACCAAAGCAGGAGACATGGATTCAATCCCTGAGTGGTAAGGATCTGCTGAAGCAGGAAAGGGCAACCCTTTCCAGTATTCCTGCCTGGGAAATCCCATGGACAGAGGAGCCGGATGGGCTACAATCCATGGGGTCACAAAAGAGTCAGACAAGATTTAGCAACTGAACAGCAACAACCACAACAGCATTAGAGAAGTCTTTCCGCCATTACTCCCTCTTTTTCCTGGTCTCTGCTGAATATGATTTAGAAGCTGGAGGTTTGGAGCTCTAATTGACAATCAGAATTATCTATATAAAGTTTCTGAAGGAGGAGTCTATAAATTCCTATAAATATTCCATTGTTGAATGCTTAAGATATTAGAATTCCCATGAGCTGTGATGACTGCAGTGAGACCATTAGAAATGAGAAATAGAAGCTCAGCCTTGTCTCCAGTGAGGCAGCTGCCAGATAATGCTGTGCTCTGAGCTGGTCCTCTTTGCCTTTGTTCTGCTTTTCTCCTTCATGTAGAGCAAGAAAACTGAAAAGGCCTTTAGGGTTTGGGAGGTCAGATACCCAGTGGCAAAACCTTCCCCACTCTCTAATCCCACAAGAAAGCAACCCTTTTTTTTTTTTTTTTAATTTGAAAGTGGAAACTTTAAGGGAAGATTTATGAACCTTTCATTTTATGAAACCATCTGCTTTGGAGTTTGCAGGCTGATGACTTTGATAGTTCAAAGTTTGAACTGACCACACCGCACTACAATGATGACTCCTTCTTCTTGAATAGTCCAGTTTTTCTACCAAAATCAAAGTCTCTTGTTGTTGGAAGATTCTTGTCTGATTGACTCCCATCCTGACAAAGGGGTGCCCACAAAAGACACAAAAATACAAACCTTAATCAGTTATTTACATTGTGGTTACTAGTTGCTCTTTTGTCTTCCCTTCTTTCCTTCCAACTCTGTACGCTTGCATGTTCTACTGTAGAATGTGGAGAATGAGGAACTCAGACACATTCAGACATAAAGCTCAGGGATAAAGCTGGCTCCGTGAAAATGTAAAGTCACGCTGGTGTCTCAGTGATAAAGAAACTGCCTACCAAAGCAGGAGACATGGATTCAATCCCTGAGTGGTAAGGATCTGCTGAAGCAGGAAAGGGCAACCCTTTCCAGTATTCCTGCCTGGGAAATCCCATGGACAGAGGAGCCGGATGGGCTACAATCCATGGGGTCACAAAAGAGTCAGACAAGATTTAGCAACTGAACAGCAACAACCACAACAGCATTAGAGAAGTCTTTCCGCCATTACTCCCTCTTTTTCCTGGTCTCTGCTGAATATGATTTAGAAGCTGGAGGTTTGGAGCTCTAATTGACAATCAGAATTATCTATATAAAGTTTCTGAAGGAGGAGTCTATAAATTCCTATAAATATTCCATTGTTGAATGCTTAAGATATTAGAATTCCCATGAGCTGTGATGACTGCAGTGAGACCATTAGAAATGAGAAATAGAAGCTCAGCCTTGTCTCCAGTGAGGCAGCTGCCAGATAATGCTGTGCTCTGAGCTGGTCCTCTTTGCCTTTGTTCTGCTTTTCTCCTTCATGTAGAGCAAGAAAACTGAAAAGGCCTTTAGGGTTTGGGAGGTCAGATACCCAGTGGCAAAACCTTCCCCACTCTCTAATCCCACAAGAAAGCAACCCTTTTTTTTTTTTTTTAATTTGAAAGTGGAAGCTTTAAGGGAAGATTTATGAACCTTTCATTTTATGAAACCATCTGCTTTGGAGTTTGCAGGCTGATGGCTTTGATTGTTCAAAGTTTGAAATGACCACACCAGCACCACCATGATGACTCCTTCTTCTTGAGTAGTCCAATTTAGATTCCACATTGATACCTAAGAAGCTAGTCTTATAAACTTATTGGACAACTGGTAAAAGTCAGTATGATTTAGAGTTTCTTTTTAAGGGCATTATTACTGTTTGCTCCATGTTCCATTAAGGAGTCCAGTTGGGAAACTCTGAGTTTCCATTCCGTTTAGCTTTGTTGCAGGAAGGACTGTGTCATTTGGGTTTTGTTTTAGCTGTTGGTGACCTTTGACCTATCTCAATAAAATGTTTAGGTTGAAAGCGATTGTAAAGAGCTTTCAGATGGGATTTTTCCAACCTCTTCCATGCTGGAGTAGTCTTCCCCTCGGTCACTTCAGTCACAACCGACTCTTTGTGTCACTATGGCAGATTTTTCTGATCTGAGGATCAAAACCTTGTCTCTCATGTCTCCTGCTTTGGCAGGAGGGTCCTTTACCACTAGCGCTACCTGGAACTCCTCTCTTCTCAGCCTAGCAAACCCTATGTAGAAATCGTTTTCAGCCTCTGTAGAGTGTTTGGGTAGAGAAAATCAGATCAAAACTTTGTTTAGTATGTTTGAGAAATTCATATTCACATTGCAGAGCAAAAATACAAGTTATGGAAATCAATAATATCATATTCAGGCAGCCCTAACTTCAAAGTACTCCTATGTGTGTTTTCGGTTTCAAAAGAAAATGAAGAAAATGAGAACAGGGTGTATAAGTTTTCTCTGCTTAATTCTATTTGTAACTGAACTGAGAGCTCAAGGATCTCTTTATTGCTGTTTGATGTGTCCCCAGGGAATCTGGCCATAGGGCAATCTGCCTATTAATTGCCTGAACCTGTGATAGTCTTGTACACTTAAGTTACAAGGGTGACCAACTTTCATCCACCCCTTGCTTTTGGAGTTCAAATTATTTACACTTTATTGGTGGAATAGCATTTTAGGGAAGAATATAAATTGAAAAACAAAAAAATATTGTGTATTAACCCCTTAGATTCTTTTATTCTCAGAAAATGGTCTTAATATGATTTTTTCTGTTGTCACAGTATTTGTTGAGTACCCATGGTATGGCTGTCTGTCATTCTCCTAGATACAATATGCTTGTATCTTTAAGTTTTACAGCTTCTTAAGAATATGACTGGAATTTTTAGTAGGTTGCACAGGTCTTGTTCATCTCTAGAACAGGGGCAACTCAAATTAATAGCAACAAAAGAATAATCATAAATAAAGGACAATTTCCCAGAAGAGAAAAGAGGAAATGGAAGTAAAATGAGATTGGCGGTTGGTAGTCACTGAGTCATGTCCAACTCTTGTGAGCCCATTGACTGTACCCAGCCAGGCTCCTCTGTCCATGGGATTTTCCAGACAAGATTACTGGAGTGGGTTGCCATTTTCTTCTCTAGGAGGTCTTCCCAACTCAGGGACTGAACTCAGGTCTCCTGCATTGCAGGCAGATTCTTTACCAACTGAGCTACCAGGTAAGTGGTGATTATATTTGCTCTCCAGGTATAAAAGATGAAGCGTATGCGTTTGACTCTACACCAAATATCATGTTCTAGTAACATTTCATCCTTCACAATCCAAGTCTCTTCCTCCCTCTCACTCTCTGGTCTGTTTTTTTTTTTTTTTCCCCTTGTATCTTCCTCTTATTTTCTTTGTCATCCTCCTTACTTTCTACCTTTTTAATTGTGTTTCTATCAGTGTTGGACGGAATATTTCCAATTGTCTACTGTCTGGGAATTTCTGCTAAATGCCTAAGGATGCTGCAAAATCAATCCGGCAACATCACTGCTTTCTCAAGAGAGATAACCAAGAGATTGGCCGTGGTCCTAGGTTGTTTGAAGGCAGCTGAACAAGCTGAGCAACCCTAATCCAGTCACATCGCTCCAGTCTCAATGAGACTACGTCTATGAGGAGGGTTTTGTAATTCAGGGACCTAGTAGGGAATGTTCGTAAAGCCAAATCATTATTGATAATGACAGTTACTCATGGTTCTAAAAGGAGGAGAAAATTATCGCTGTCAGTCTTCAGATAAATGTCTGTATATGGATCCCACTTTCTGATCTACTGTCTGTGTGATCAGGTGGAGAATTGTCCAGAGACACCAGGATGGGATCAGATGTACACCAGCAGTTTTGGTAATCAATGCTTGGAGTGTTTATGATACATGGGATTCCTGTGGATCAGCTAGTAGGCAGCTGACCTTAAGCCCATCAATTTTCTCCTGCAGGGTGCTGACAGAGTGAGGGAAACAAAGAGCCTGTGGAGAATACTGTATACTGTAGATGGTGAGCTGTGGGAGCTGCAACATTTTCCCTGGTTACAAAAAGAAAAAAATGAAAGAATATCCCCAACCTGTGAGTGTCCTAGAAAATCACAAGGGTGCCCCAGAGGAGAGAGACACTTGTCAGTCGAGGGGAATTCCAGATCGGTCCCTCTTACCTACGAGGAGGCTACAATAGCAGCACGTAAGTCAGTGATGACAGAACTTTCCCATCTTGTCACCCTCTACCCCCTTACAACATGGTGAGGGGAATGAAGATCCAAAGAGGGAGGGGGAAGGAACCATGCAGAAATGGACATGGCTGCTTTCCCTGGTAGGACTCCTGGGCCTCAGTAGGGGAGAGGGAAATAGTAAATAGCCTGAATACGAGATGGAATTGGACTTGATAAACCCAGGGAGATAGAACATCTGGAATGTTCGCAAGATGATTCAGGAAGTGAGGATGGTGAGAGTGGCTGAAGACAGCCACTGGAGGCGCCAGTTCATGTTTGTATCTGTTCATGTTTGTATCAGTTCATGTTTGGTCTCAACCTCTGTGTCCCAACAAATTTCATATGACGAGATCCTGCCTCCCATGGTGATGGTGTCTGTAGGTAGGGTCTTTGAGAGGGAGGCGATGAAGTTATCAGAATGGAGACTCCTGAATGAGATGAGTGTTTGTGATATATGAGAGACAAACACAGAGCTCCCTAGCCCTTCCCCCAACATGAGAATACAGTAAGAAGTAAGTGACTGGAAGAGGACCTCGCCTCGCCTCACCACACTGTGGAAATTCATTTCTATTGTTTATAAGTCTGTGATATTTTGAAGCCACAGAAAGACTAAGACAGCATCCTAGACATCTTTAGACGTTTCAGTAAAGCTCATGCTCTTTGCATACGTAAGTGCAAAGTACTTACATTGTCTGTTGTAACACTGTGAAAATTGGCTGACAGTTTGTGGCTGGCTTTGGTAAAAAATCCTGAGAATTTGGTTTTCTTGGTAGCACAACCAGCATGATGAATAATTCTCTAATTCTTTGAGTCTGATAACTTGACCCAGAATAATTTGCTATAATTCTAAAGTAAGCTCTTAATGGTCGTCTCTGTAATGCCAGCTTCTGCTATTTGGTTACAAATTCTGATAGGAGCTTATTTATCTCAATTGTAGGGACAGATTTCTCTTACAATTTTCTCTTAAATGAAAACAAGAATCGTTGACAAATTGCCTTCTTAGATTTTGACATCTCTAGGAAGTCTTTTTATTTTTTAAAATGAGACTCATTCCACTCAAGCATGCATGGAAAAGGTATTAAACTTCAAGAAGCTTGCTATAGGATGAATCATTAGGAACCATCTCAGCAATGGATGGGATGGATGTGAACTAGCAGTTGTCCAACTGGGTATTTCGGCAGATCAGGTGGGTGAGGTAAGTGTTAATCTTCCTTGAGTCAGTGCGCAGGCAGCGGAGCAAGTTATACAAAGCCTTTTGGCGGGCATTGTCATCATTTGACTCCAGGGATGGGAGTCCTGGCCACGAGGGGTAGATCGCGTTCTCCTTGATATCAGGATAAGCCTAAGAACCCAAAATATAATGAGTTATTATGGATTTTAGTAGTAGTTGCTCTTTGTTCCATGTCATTTTTAAATTAAGAATTGGAGAAGGCATACATGAAACCCTCTAGACAGGGCTTTTGGAGCCAGCATATCAGAAATCTGTTAGTGATCTAAAAACTAGAAGCATAACTCAAGTAGGAGTTTGGTTTTTACTTTCTCGCTTTCTTCCCTCTCATCGTTTGGTTTGAAGAGAACAGAGATAATCCATGAGCAGACATTCCCTAAAGGATGTCCTGGGATATACTTTAAATTCACTAATGGATGTCCTGGGATATACTTTAAAGAAAACACTTATCTTGGAAAATCTATTCTCTAATTCTCTTACCCTAGAAAATATTTCAACCATCTGTGTCCAGGATCAGGCAAGTTTTTGGTGGAATCATGTGCAGTGTAGGGAAGGCTGTATGTGTGAAAAATAACAGGGGGATTCTGATCCATTTACAGTAGAATCTATCACTATGAATGATAATGCTCTTGCTTTATGTAGCAACAATCTGAAATATGGACGGGTTGAATCTTGTTCTTGCTGCATGTGAGATTTCAAACCTCATTCCTCATTTCAGTGGTCACCTGTTTCATTCATTTCTTGCTTCCCTAGAAAAGCAAGGAAGCTTTGAGGAGGCTGCTCACCTGGCCAGCTATAGTTTCCACACCAGTCTTAAGCTGTTTGTACATACTTTCAGTCTTCAGGGCTTTCTGTAGCATAGCATCTTGGGCTTCTTTTGTACCTTTCAACTGTGTGATTAAATCCTTCAGAGGTTCATTCCAGGAGTTCACCAAAATGAGTACCCACCTCAGAAGGTTTTTATCCTAAGCAATGGTAGGAATCAATATCATTAAAATAAGCATAATTTGAAAACCCTTTGTTTTTCTTTTGTGTATGCAGAAGGCTTTGAAGATGGTAAAAGCTGTAACATTATAAAATCAAAGCTATCACTTTATACTTTGCTGAAATAGGTAAAAATTTGACTTATTTTAATGACTAATCCTTCTGACAAGTTTAATTCATAACATGAAGACTTTCCTTTTCATTCTGAAAGTCCACCATCCACTCAGGAATTCTTTTATATTTGAATGCTTTTCTTGTCCAGGGAAAAGAATTCTAATATTTTGTTTGAACACAGTATGTGCCCGGAATTCCTGACCCAGGAAGCCTACATCGTTTTCACCCAATTATTCATTAGTAGTAATGAATCAAATCATTCATACTGTATTCATTTGCTGATTGGTAGTATCCTTGATGATATTAAAACTGAGACACTGAAGGAGACATGACATTCCTAAACACACTTTCCTCAATCCATACCCAACACCAGCCCCTATGCTGCTATGAACTTTAAATTCACTAATGGATGTCCTGGGATATACTTTAAAGAAAACACTTATCTTGGAAAATCTATTCTCTAATTCTCTTACCCTAGAAAATATTTCAACCATCTGTGTCCAGGATCAGGCAAGTTTTTGGTGGAATCATGTGCAGTGCAGGGAAGGCTGTATGTGTGAAAAATGACAGGGGGATTCTGATCCATTTACAGTAGAATCTATCACTATGAATGATAATGCTCTTGCTTTATGTAGCAACAATCTGAAATATGGACGGGTTGAATCTTTTTCTTGCTGCATGAGAGATTTCAAACCTCATTCCTCATTTCAGTGGTCACCTTTTTCATTCATTTCTTGCTTCCCTAGAAAAGCAAGGAAGCTTTGAGGAGGCTGCTCACCTGGCCAGCTATAGTTTCCACACCAGTCTTAAGCTGTTTGTACACATATTCAGTCTTTAGGGCTTTCTGTAGCATAGCATCTTGGAGTTCTTTTGTACCTTTCACATGTGTGATTAAGTCCTTCAGAGGTTCATTCCAGGAGTTCACCAAAATGAGTACCCACCTCAGAAGGTTTTTATCCTAAGCAACGGTAGGAAACAATATCATTAAAATAAGCATAATTTGAAAACTCTTTGTTATTCTTTTGTGTATGCAGAAGGCTTTGAAGATGGTAAAAGCTGTAACATTATAAAATCAAAGCTATCACTTTATACTTTGCTGAAATAGGTAAAAATTTGACTTATTTTAATGACTAATCCTCTGACAAGTTCTATTTCATAACATGAAGACTTTCCTTTTTCATTCTGAAAGTCCACCATCCACTCAGGGAATTCTTTTATATTTGAATGCTTTTCTTGTCCAAGGAAGGGAATTCTAATATTTTGTTTGAACACACTATTGTGCCTGGAGTACCTAACCCAGGATGCCCACATCATTTTCACCCAATTATTCATTTGTATTAATGAATCAAATCATTCATACTGTATTCATTTGCTGATTGGTAGTTTCCTTGATGATATCAAAACTGAGACACTGAAGGAGACATGACATTCCTAAACACACTTTCCTCAATCCATACCCAACACTAGCCCCTATGCTGCTATCAGAGATGTCTATTGTGTTGACATGTGTAGTAAGAAAAAATGGCACAGCGTTGTTTTCGGTAAGCATCCGTGGGATTCACAATGGAGGGCTTTTGCCCCTAGTTCACTACTACCAGGATTGACCATGAAAACTCCCAGGGGCTGAGCATCCTTAATTAAAAAGCGTCATTTCTTGATGGCCATGAACTACTTTATTGGTATAGAAAATGAAAAGCAGGGAATAATCAAATAGGCGTTGCAATGGAGATAGGTTGGGAGGTGCGACTTAAGGAGCTGTAATGAAATCCAGACTCCAGGGTGGGGGTCAGCATGGATTTCCTGGGGGCATTTTGGCTTAAAGTTGGTGGGCAAGAGTTCTCAGCTGGATGGAACCCAGACTCACTGCTTACTCCCTGTGGCACTGGTGTAAATCCTGTAAGTTTTCTAGTAACAGTCACAACTACTTGAGTTTTTGTGTGGATTAAACGTAATAATGAATGCAGAGCACTTTGTAAATTGTATCTCAACATAATAGCTCTCAATACATTTTAAAGTTATTTTAAATTCAATTTTAAAATGTCCTCCTCCTCTTCTTCTGCCGTGACCTTCTTCCTTAATTGTGTCATCCTTATTATGAAAGAATTTTGCAGATGGAAAGAATGCTGGTGTCATTAAGAAAGTTGGAACAATAGAACAGATTGTATATAAGGGGTGTGGTGCATGTAAAAATATTTTAAATAATGTTAGGTCTGAGGTTAGCACTGGGAATCAGAAAAGAGAGATTATAATGATGCAAACTTGGAGCTAGGGCTTCGCTGATGGTCCAGTGGGTAAAGAGACTGCCTGACATTGCAACGGGCTTTGAATTGATCCCTGGCCTGGAAGATCCCACGTGCCACGATCGGCCGGACTGGTGTGTCCAATGATGAGCCAGCGCTCTGGAGCGCATGCGCCCAGAGCAAACAGTCTGCAGTGAGAGAGGCCATCACAATGGGAGGCCCACACAGGCCACAGAACTATGATGGATGAACATAAATAAATAAGTAAACAATAAATAAGGACAAAAAAAAAAGTTGGAGTTGGGATAAATGAGTTGGGTTGACCAGCTGTGTAGTCATCAGAGCAAAGACAATCAGAGCAGCCATGAGATGTCAGTCAAGAAAATGGCACAGCGTTGTTTTGAAGCATCCTGGGATTCACAATGGAGGGCTTTTGCCCTAGTTCACTACTACCAGGATTAACCATGAAAACTCCCAGGGGCTGAGCATCCTTAATTAAAAAGCGTCATTTCTTGATGGCCATGAACTACTTTATTGGTATAGAAAATGAAAAGCAGGGAATAATCAAATAGGCGTTGCAATGCAGATAGGTTGGGAGGTGCGACTTAAGGAGCTGTAATGAAATCCAGACTCCAGGGTGGGGGTCAGCATGGATTTCCTGGGGGCATTTTGGCTTAAAGTTGGTGGGCAAGAGTTCTCAGCTGGATGGAACCCAGACTCACTGCTTACTCCCTGTGGCACTGGTGTAAATCCTGTAAGTTTTCTAGTAACAGTCACTACTACTTGAGTTTTTGTGAGGATTAAACGTAATAATGAATGCAGAGCACTTTGTAAATTGTATCTCAACATAATAGCTCTCAATACATATTAAAGTTATTTTAAATTCAATTTTAAAATGTCCTCCTCCTCCTCTTTTGCCGTGACCTTCTTCCTTAATTGTGTCATCCTTATTATGAAAGAATTTTGCAGATGGAAAGAATGCTGGTGTCATTAAGAAAGTTGGAGCAATAGAACAGATTGTATATAAGGGGTGTGGTGCATGTAAAAATATTTTAAATAATGTTAGGTCTGAGGTTAGCACTGGGAATCAGAAAAGAGAGATTATAATGATGCAAACTTGGAGCTAGGGCTTCGCTGATGGTCCAGTGGGTAAAGAGACTGCCTGACATTGCAACGGGCTTTGAATTGATCCCTGGCCTGGAAGATCCCACGTGCCACGATCGGCCGGACTGGTGTGTCCAATGATGAGCCAGCGCTCTGGAGCGCATGCGCCCAGAGCAAACAGTCTGCAGTGAGAGAGGCCATCACAATGGGAGGCCCACACAGGCCACAGAACTATGATGGATGAACATAAATAAATAAGTAAACAATAAATAAGGACAAAAAAAAAAGTTGGAGTTGGGATAAATGAGTTGGGTTGACCAGCTGTGTAGTCATCAGAGCAAAGACAATCAGAGCAGCCATGAGATGTAAAACAATGTTTTATAGGGCATTGGGAGGGGATAATTTATAATTAAGAATTAAAGGTGACAGAGGAGTCTTTGAGAATGATGAAAGATGTGTCGGAGGGAGAAACAGAATCAAGAGAGATGTGAAAGGCAGAAGCGATGGGTCAAGTGGTGCAGGGTAGGAGTGACTCCCTTGTAGGAGCCCCTAGGAATGGAATACTCAAAATGGGGTTATTTCTTACATATCCATGAATCCTCCAATTTTATATTATATACATGGCATTTCCATTCAGTTCATGCTTTCATGCAGTATAATCGCTGCAACTCTGGCTCTAATGCATTGGTTGAAGTAAGGTTATCTGCATGGACAATTTATGGCTCTGTAATTTATTTTGCTGCTACAGATCTTTAGTCATCACTTGATTTTCCTCATAGATTATCATCTGCATAATGTGATTGATCTTTAATTGCTTATTGCTCTGCCACATTTCTCTGCATGTGCAGTTACCAGTACTCTAATGCTCTGAAGTCTGGTAAGACAGGTGTACCTTCTCAGTTGCTCAAGTGAAAAACGTGGATTAAATACTCACGTCTGTCTTTAGAGCTTCTTGTTTGTTTTGAGGAGTAGAGAGGGAGGAGGTATGGCAGGTGTCGAAGAGAAGAAAGTCTTTGCTCTGGGTATACTGTTTATCCTAGAAATGCTCAAGCAAATTCAAAGAGTTATGGTTATTTTGGCACTCAATAAACAAACCACTACCATAATATTGACACATATGATAGATGTATCTATATTTTTAATGAGGGTCACATAAAAATTGAAAGTCATTCTTGTTCCTACATTTTGTTTCCCTATCTCTGTAACAGTAGTTTTTTACCTAACTTTCTAAATTCTAACCTCTTCCCTTTTTGGCTTTTCCCTTGTTTAATTTTATCCTTCGCACCATTGATACCTGGATAGCAAACAAATATGAAGTATTAACTTTTTTATTCAGTATCATATTTTTTTAGTATTTGAACCAAATATAGTACATATGTACCAATATGCAACCATTTAGTCTCTTGCTTATTGTGGATTGGAATCAATATAATCCTTTAAAAAGAGTTATAAAATTGTGATGTTTCTTTGACTAGTTTCTGAGTCCCCACACCTATAGATTAGTGTTCATTTGAGATGTAAAATGCAATGTGGCTGATGGTGACAAAATGATAGAAAATCTTGGTTCAAAATTCTAGGGAATAGTAAGCAAAGGACAGAGAATAAGAATATAAAACTAGCCCATGTGCTGATAGGGAAAATCTAATCTTTAGCAAAAGTTGTCAACATTATTGCTTGAAGGATTTGGAAAAAGATGACAGCCAAAAATGGAGGATGAAAGAAAAACTAGTGAATAAAAAGAACTACATGAATTTCATAGAAACATTGAGCTTCCTTTTTTATCTCTTGTCTGCTCTACTGTGGGCTCCTTGATTAACCTAAAAGAGTTTACATTCTCCAGAGGACCTTCATCAGAAGCGAATAATTGTTTCCAATTCTAAAGTAACCCACCTATTTTAGTTCCTAACCTATTCATCACAAATCTTACAACAAAAATCTGTAGCATTTAAAAAACTACCATTTGTTCCATTTGTTTCCATTGTTGTCCAGTATGTTCCATCCACCCAGTTCACTGCAGTCCAGGCCAATTTATTGACAGTTTACCTTGTTCTGGGTAAAGAATGCCGAGAGAGGTATTCAAGGACCAAAAATTCAACGTGCTTCATTTTTCCCAGCGCAAAATACAAGGGTGCTATGTTAGAGACTAAAATGGAATGAATATACGCCCCCACAAATTTCACATGATGAAGCCCTAAATCCAATGTACTGTGTCAAAAAGGGCCTTTATGAAAATTAACTAAGGTTAAGTGAGCTCATAGGGCAGAGCCCTAATCCTGTCAGATTAGTGTCTTTATGAGGTGAAACACCAGAAATTTTTCTCTTTTGTCTGCATCTCTGTGCCTTTCCTTGGTCTTCCCCATCCTCCACCCTGTGAGGACATGAGGAGAAACTAAGCTTGGAAGAGCGTGTTCTTACCAGGACCTGACCTTGCTGGTACCCTGATCTGGGACTTCTGCCCCCAGAACTGTGAAGAAATAAGTTTCTGTTGTTTAATCCACGGAGTCTCTGGTATTCTGTTACAGCAGCTCAAACTAACAAATACAGGTGCTTTATATTTATTTTGGAAATTTGAAAATAAAATACGTGAGAGGAAATTGAAACAGGTATTTTACTCCAAGTATCTTCGAGATTGCACAGAACTGATCCTTCCTTTGACTTGCACATCTTATGGGCTGACGCCTTCTTTGATGTAGAAAGTGCAATATGTGACATTTGACTGAGGCAGCCTTTTGTTTAAAGGATAGGATAGCCCCGTCACTTGCACAAAGATTCCTTCCAGAAATAAGTAAGAAGTACTGTACTTACAAATATGTTGAATAATTCCACGGAGAGCTCATTCATGTAGTTGGACACGCCGAGGGCAAGTCTGAAAAGATTTGAAAGGGGTATCTCGAAGTTTTCAAAGTCGGGGGCAAATGTTGGCAGGGAGGCCACACCTTGGCATGAGAGCAGACTTGACACCATCAGCAGGAGCAGAAGGTGGGACCCTGCTTAAAAGAAAACATGAGCCACTCTGAGGTGATCTACACACGCAAGTTAGCATAAGTCATTCTGTGGCAGGAAGCCTTATCTTTCCCCTTTGTCCTGAGCAGGATTTGGTACTGTAGTAACTGGGGTGAGAAAGAAGCAGCACCTTCCACTGTGGGAATTTAGATAGATGATGTTTGCACAGATATATAGTTGGAAAAGTAGGTTACTCCTTGCATGTTTGTATTGCTCTCAGAAGTGCTTCTGTGCTCTGCAAACATTTGGAGCTTAGATTAGGTGAGTCAGAATGTTCAGGTCATTCTCCTTGATACCTAAATGTCTTGGGACTCTACAAACTCTCAGTGGCTAGGCTCTCTAGGAGTTTGTAATTTTTTCACTGTACATTGACTAATGCTTGCATTTTAGACACTGAAATGGTAAGAATAGCACAGTGGGTCTGTGTGGTTTACCATCACGCTGGGTAAGAATAATGAGAGGACTGACTGATCTCTACTACAGAGTACAAAGAGAATTCTCAGAATAAAAGGACAGTGTAGGTTGAATCTGCAAACTCACCTTAATAATGCTATGCATTTCCTGATACTTTGCCAAAAGCCTTAAAAGTCTTGTAAACTGTGAGTTGTACAATAACCTTATTAGATAGCCTTGACCTTCCTTGTGTTGTTGTCGTTGTGCATAGCTAAGGCCTGTCTTACACTTTGACACCCCACAGACTGCAGCATGCCAGGCTCCCCTGTCACTCACTACCTCCTGGAGCTTGCTCAAATTCATGTCCATTGAATCTGTGATGCCATCCCACTCTGCTACCCTGTTCTCCTGTGGCCTTCCATCTTTACCAACACCAGGGTCTTTTCAAATGAACTTCGTCATCACCATCAAACTATAGTAATGAAGTAACAAGACTTAAAGAATAGAAATGATTTTCCCACGTCCCATTTTTAGCAGGTGGAGGTGATGGGGCACCAGTACTGCCATCTTTTCACTTCCTCACATCACATCACACACATGTATGTGTTCTTGGTTTGCACATGTGTGACAGGGTCCACATCAGTAGCTTGCAGAGGTCATTGCCATTCCTAGCAGAGAAAATATTTTGTCTTGTGTATGGCAGCAATGACCCTAGAAGTATTGACCTTATCTTACTTGTTCTGTTCTATCTATAAAGTACTCACTTTTAAATTCTTTGGCAGTTAACAGAGATGATGTAGTCACCAATTTACGATCTCAGCAGATGGACAGTCATCTTAAGATTGAACCGTATCTTTTGAAAGGATAATCAATGACATTTTCCTATTTCCTCATATGTCAAGTAATTTTGTGATGACAGTTTGCCCTCTTGTCCTTGTAAATGACATATTGCATTTAGATTTTGTTACAATCTATTGAAGAGAATTGGGCTTTCGGCTTACTTGCTTTAGCTCGTGAGAAATTTAACAAGACTTAAGCTTTAAACTCCATTTCTTGGCTGGTGATTCAAACCTGAATCAGTTATTTAATCCTTAGGTATGCTCTGTGGAGTCTGCCACACTCACAGAGATCAGCCAGAAAGTTTCACAGAATTGTATTCACGGACTCTCAGACTCCTCTGTGTTTTTCCTTTCTGAGAGTCTCCCCTCCCTGGAGGTGGCTACAATTGCCTAGCATGACTGTGGGGCTCCTAATAGAGTTTTAGCCACCCAACAGAATACTGTTGCCCTCTTCTCTCAGATTAAAATCCATAGAGTTCAGAAAAATCATCCTTGTCATTTTCTTCTTGATATAAGCTGTCCTCTAGAGTTAATGTCATTCAGTGTTCTTCTTCAGTTGTGTTCGAGTCTGCATTTGCTTGTTTTTCTTTTCTTTCCTTTGTCCTCTTTTCCTTTCTCCATTCCTTCATCCCCTCTGTCTGTCCATCCTCCCTGAATCTGTCTTTGCTCCTTTTTTCCCTCTTTTCTTCCTGCCTTCCTATCTTCCTTCCTTTCACTGGCTCTTCCTCTTTCTCTCTCTCTCAGACACATGCACTTTCTTCTTTCCCTAATTACGTAATTTCTACCAGCAGAAAGAAATAGTATAGTAGAAGCTTCAAGTATATGTAAATTGGGGAGGGTAATTAATTCTCCCTTGAAATTCAACAAGACACAATCTTCTGATATCCTACACTAAACTTGTAAACACCCCATGCTTATAAGGTAAACCATAATCTATTTTATATAAAGTAGTATTATTTCAGTTGCATTAAAAGCAATTCTCAATTGTATTCTCAAAGTGTTTATGTATTTTCCTTATTATAAGAAAAATAGCAGAGTACAAGCAGATATCCTTTTCATCTAGGAATGTTAATAGTCTTGTTTATAAATTAAAATTTATTTTAAATATTTCATACAAATGTTCCAGAGAAGGGAATTTGAAAAATATCTCTACAGACTCGGTCATAGTCACATCTGCTCTCACTCTCTTGTCACCATGAAGTTTTAACTAAAACTTGATACAGTTTTTGTCCATGAAAATAACAATGTATATATACTGAAAAGCTGATTTTAGAGCAAAAGAATAACATGGGTACTGGCCTTCATAATTAACCTGTATTTGACTGAAATGAGCAATATTTAGTTCAGACAAGGACTGATAAATGGGAGATTTTTTCATCCTGAATGAGATCTGAACATGTTTGTTTTTCCAATGTACCAGAAGAATCGTAGTTTAATTCCGGATAAGGTATCAGACTTTACTTTGCTTTCTCTGCTCTTAATCAACTGTTAGGAGAAGGCACTGGCTACCCACTCCAGTTTTCTTGCGTGGAGAACCCCATGGACAGAAGAGCCTGGTGGGCTACGGTCCATGGGGTCACAAAGAGTTGTACACAACTGAGTGAGTAAGCAGAGACAACTGGAAAGGGGCATGGTATCTAAGAATAAAGTGGTTATTTAAAATTAAGTAATGAAAATAAAAGGAGTGACTCTCCAAAAGAAGAATTATGTTGGAGAAATTATGGGCTATATCTCGCAACATTTAAGAGCTAATTGTGACTAGCAAGGACAATAGTAGCTCATATAACATAGACAAATTTGTGTACATATATTTCTGTGCATGCATACATGTGTTATCCATAAATATAAGTGTACCTTAATTTTTACATGCAGCTATGAGCCTTATCAAAATTAGATTTTATTGGAGGCTATAAGCATAACAGAATATCCTATGTCCAATGTAATTGATCATTTATTGGTAGATGGCTAACTCTATGATTTTTTTCTGGTAAAGCATTATTTGGTGATCGTATAACATATCCAAATATCCAGTACCTGCCTGAAGAGTCTTAGTGAGTCATTCACACTATAAATTGAAGGCATCAATTATCATTGGATAACTGTGTATTAATTTTATTGTTTAGTGAGCAAGAAAAGCTAATAAGCACTTATTGTCTTTGACTCAGTGTCATAGCAGTCTATAAGCTCTGCCTTCATTAACATTTAGGTTCTGTAGTGCTCAAGCATTGAACTCTGGGCTGTTGACAGAATTCAAAGACATGAGGCCTGCTCCAGTGCTTGTGTTTCTAATGGTGCAGTCTTCTGTTCTCTGGTTCACTAAGTCCCAAGCACTGTCTTCTGAGCATCCTCTGGTTCTACCATTTGCACAAGTGTCTGTACTTTGGCTTTCTCATTTTATTCTCTCGTCCTTTTGACCAAGCCTCTTGATGTTTATTTTTCAGACCATTTTGTGGTTTGTTTTTCTGATGTGCGTCAGTGTATTTGCTTTCATATTTACCTCTATTTCAGAATTTCAGTATCTACATTTAAGCTACTCTACCCTATTATCTTGCTGTCGAAATCGTTTTAGCATCATATTTCTATGAAGTACATTGTCTTTCTGATGTAGTTTCTGCTGTACACCTTAAGCTGCTTCCTTATATCTGGCTTGTACTTGGTACAAGTAACTTTGAGATATTTGCTTTCTTTCTAGGCAATACAGTCCTTTATTTTAACCCCATTGTCAACTTTTTGTGCTTTCACTTCCTGCCTCATATTTGTCTTTGTCTTTATCCAGTATAACTTCAGTATCTGCCAACAGGTGAACAGATCAAATTGTGTGTATATATACATATACATATACGTGTACATATATATATCCCATACATTTGTATATACATGTGTTTGTGAATATTACTTGTCCATTAAAAACAGAAGAGAATCCTGCCATTTTTGGCAACATGGATGAAACTGGAGGGCATTGTGCTAACTGAAATATGTCAAAGAAATATAAATACCATATGATCTCAATTACCTGGAGTCTCAAAAGAAAAGTGGAACTCAGAAACATAGTAGTAAAGTCATTACCAAGGGCTGGCGGTGGGGAAATACTGAGAGGTTTGTAGAAGGTTACACTTTTTCTCGCATAAAATAAATCAGGTTTGAGGATCTATTACATAAGCAGGGTAACTATAAATGATAAGATTGTGTTCTACAATTGAAATTGTCTAAGAAAGTGGAACTTACCTGTGTTCTTTAAAAAAAAAAAAAAGGTGAAGGTGTGAGGTGCTACTGTAGTCGGTATAAATTAAAATTCTTTTCCTAAGACATGCATAAATTGGAGTCCACAAGATGGCAGAAGAGTAGGTAGACATCTCTTGCCATGAATGCATCAAGAATACATCCACAGATGAAGCAATTCTCACAGAACACCTGCAGAATACTGGCAGTAGTTCCTTACCTTTGGAAAGGAATATATGGATCCACTCCATGGCTTGATAGGAAGAAGGAAAGAAGAGGAAAGAGGAGGCGAGTGAGTGGAACCGACCTACACCTGAGAGTGGGGAAGCCGAAGCAGGAGGAGAGATCTTCACGTCTGGAGCAATCGGATTGGTCAGAAGGAAGCACTTGAGGCTGTTGGAGAGTAAAGCAACTGATCTTTGACTAGTCTGAATGGAGGAAGAACCACACAGACAAACATGCCACAACCTTCTGTACCTTGGGCAGGATTGCAAGTCCACTGGTGACTGGAAGCTGGAGCCATGTTGATCAGAGAGCAATGCCAGACTCTTGGGAGATGGCCTGACAGGACAGACGGAGGAAGTCTGTGGTGGGAGATACCTTGAGAGGAAAGTTGGCCTTATTTATACAGCGCTACTGCTGAGTGACTCCATGGAATGGAGCAATCACTGTAGCTTCTCTCTTACCAATGCTGGTACCTGCAGATGAGCAATAACGAAAACCCCGGTATTGGTGACCCTTGAATGCCTGACGCAATAGAGAATGTCAGTATTATTATATACTTTACCATATTCCAGAGAACTTCCAGATGTCCCATGTGGATGTAGAGAAGGCAGATGACCCAGGGGTCAAAATGCCAACATCCGCTGGATCATAGAAAAAGCAAAGGAATTCCACAAAAATTTCTATTTCTGCTTCACTGAGTATGCTAAAGCTTTTAATTGTGTGGATAACAACAAACTGAGGAAAATTATGAAAGAGAAGGGAATATCTGACCATATTGCGTGCCTCCTTAGAAACCTATATGTGAGTCAAGAAACAATAATTAGAGATGGACATGGAACAATGGACGGGTTCAAAATTGAGAAAGGAATATGTTAAGGTTCTATATTGTCACCACGTTTGTTTGACTTATATGCAGAGACATCCTATAAAATGCCAGACAGGATGAAACTCAAACTGAAATCAAGATTATCAGGAGAAATATCACTAACCTCATATATTCAGATGACACCATCCTAATGTAAACAAAGAGGAACTAATAAATCTCTTGATGAAGGTGAAAGAAGAGAGTGAGAAAGTTGACTTAAATCTAAATATTCAGAAAACTAAAATCATAGTGTCCCATCACTCCAAGGCAAAGAGATGGGAAAAATTGAAAACAATGACAGTCTTTTTTTTCTTTCATTCTAAATCACTGCAGATGGTTACTGCAGTCATGGACTTAAAAGGTGCTTACTCCTTTGAAGACAAGATATGAATCTGAGAACATACATGTCTGTAATCAACAAAACTCTGTAAAAGTTAAAATAAAATAAAAGTTTAAAAAATAAATAAATAAATAAATTTCCTAAAAAAAAAAACCTGACACCAAAAATTTTAAAAAATAAATAAAAAAGTAAAGCTATGGTAAAACTAAACTGCATCTTACAGAGACATTACTTTGCCAACCATGTTCTGTCTAGTCAAAGCTATGGGTTTTCTCATTGTCATATATGAATGTGAAAGTCGGACCATAAAGAATGCTGAGCACTGAAGAATTGATGCTTTTGAACTGTGGTTCTTGTCTCTGGACCTGGTGTGGGGAGAGCTCATACCAGAATTTGGCCCTAATCCTGTGTGCTCTTGCCTCCAGTGTCGATGGCTGCCAGAACTAGAACATTTCTTTTATGGGAACATTCACGATTCTTTCATATATTCGAGAGGCAAGGAGTCTGCTTAATTGGTCATTTGGATTTACCTGCAGCTTATACATCTAATGGAAAGATTTTCCATCCTCTTCCGTAGTCCCTGCATTTCTAGAGCTCAGTTGTAGTTTCAGGCCCACCATTGCATGTGGGTCATCACCTGGAGTTTGGCCCTGGGGCCGCCCTGGATGACTTGGATCTGCCTCAGTGAGGACCAAATGGGAAAGCGGCCCTGCTGATGGAGTTTCAGGGACCCCAACAGCATCAAGTGCACAAGGAAGCCAGCCACCACATGTGCAAGACATATGGCTCTATTAGCATTAGTTTCTATTTTCTGACAGCTAGTATTCATAGTGCCTCCTTGGCTGCTCCTTTACTATTGCTCAGCACATCAGGCGTTAAAAGGAACACTCGCCCTGGGGTCTTTCTCTATTGCTCAGCTGATGAGGTCTGCATGAGGAAAGAGAGAAGCTGCAGTGATAGCTCCACACCTGGGAGTGACTCAGCAGTAGCACCCCGCTTGCTTCCACAGCACCCAGCTTTCCTCCAAAGGCGGTGGCTTTCCACCTTTCTTCACAGCAGTCTTTGCCCAGAGATGTCTCTTCAATCCCATGGCTCCAGCTCCCAGCTGACAGGTATGCCCGTGGACTCCCAACTCTGTTTGAGATCGATAGGGCCAAGGCTCAGATGGTCTGTGTGCATCTCACTCCATTCAGACGGTCACAGGTGACCTGCTTCACTCTGACAACTTCAAATGCTCCCTTCTCTCCTAACTGATTGCCTCTAAGGTGTGGATCTCTCCCCCATTCCTGCTCCCCATTCCCCAGGTGCGTGTCCTTTCCTGGTAGCTCTACTCCACCTTCTTCCTTCTTTCTTTTTGTCCTATTGAGTTGCACCTGGATCCACATATTCCTTTCTATTGGTTGGGGAATGCTGCCAGTATTCAGCTGGTGTTCTGTGAGAATTGCTGCATCTCTAGATGGATTCCTGGTGCATCCATGAAGAGAGGGGCTCCATGTCCACCTGTCGCTCCACCACTTTGTTGACCCCCAATTATATGTGATTAGAAAAGATGCTATTGACGTTGGTAGCACAGTCCTCACCTCACATATTTACCAATACTTTTTTGAAGAGAGAGCACAGGTAAGTTCCACGTTCTTCAACAATTTCAATTATGCACCACATTTTTTTTTAAACTTTTATTTTACTTTTAACTTTTATAGAGCATTGTTGTTTACAGATACATATGTTCTCAGATTATATTAGTTATAGTAACCATGATACATAATAGATTCTTAAACCTTATTAATTTTATGTGTAAAAATGTTTTCTTTTTCTTTAGGAAGGTAACCTCCATTCATAGTTCTTTAGGAACTCTGTGTATCAGATTCTAATCCCTTGAATCTGTTCATCATCACCACTGTATAACCATAAGGAATGTGATTTAGGTTATACTTGCATAGGCAAATGTTTTTTCCATACTTTCTTCAATTTAAGCCTGAATTTTGCAATAAGGAGCTCATGATCTGAGTCACAATGGGATCTAGGTCTTTTTTCTGCTTACTGCATAGAGCTACTCCATCTACAGCTGCCAAGAATATGATCAATCTGATTTTGACATTGACCATTTGGTGATGTCCATACGTAGAGTCATCCCTTGTGTTGTTGGAAGACAGTGGTTTTTCTTTTTTTTGGTGTTCTAGAAAGGCTTGGAGGTCTTGATAGAACCATTCAACTTCAGCTTCTTTATGAGTGCTGCTCCGTTTCTTCTAAGGGATTTTTGACCACAGTAGTAGATATAAACGTCATCTGAATTAAATTAAATTAGTTCACTGATTCCTATGATGTTGAGGTTCACTCTTGCCATCTCCTGCTTGACCATGTTCCGTTTACCTTGATTCATGGATCTTACATTCCCTGTTCCTATAAAATATTATTATTTATAGCACTGGACTTTACTTTTACCACTAGACACGTCCACAACTGGACATCATTTCTGCTTTGACTTAATCACTTCATTCTTTCTAGAGCTATTAGTAAATGCCCTCCAGTCTTCCACAGTAGCATATTGGACACCTTCCAACCTGGGTGGTGTCATATCTTTTGACCTTTTCATACTGTTCATGGGGTTCTTGTGGCAAGAATACTGGGGTGGTATGGAATTCCCTCCTCCAGTGGACCATGTTTTGTCAGAACTCTCCACTGTGACCCATCCGTCTTGGGTGGCCCTGCATGGCATGGCTCTTAGCTTTATTGAGTTACACAGTCCCCTTTTCCAGGACAAAGCTGGGATCCATGAAGGGGTTTATGATCATAATTTTCATAAATTATGCTTTTTAAGACTTGAAACATTTCAAATAAACACAGATTTTCCAGAATTCACTGATGTTTTACTCTAGGCACACATTTCTTATTTAAAAAGAAAAAACCCGTTGCCAAATTTTGCCTGAATTCTATAGGCAACAAGGATACATTTGTAATCCTGAAGGTAGTTTGCCTGGTTGGGAAAATATGATGTCCAATAGGTTCCTTTCAGTTATAAATTCAACTCAGATCAAATACTGTGCTTGCAACCAAATGATTTTCTCTTTGAATGGTTTCATACTAAAATTTTCTAAGTAATTGTTCCAAGCTTTAGCAAAGATGTACTGACCCGTCTTAGTCATAAATCTTATAGTATTAAAAAAAAAAGTGCTTCTTTCCCCACATTAATCTCCCATGAAATTGTATAAATTTATAGATTCAGTATCTATCTGGAGTTTCCCATATTTGCTTTTATCCTTGGTGTTTGGAAGAATGCTATTGTTATCTCTAAATGAACAGATGTAGTCTGAGGTTAGACTTTCTTTTGAACAAATGCAAGTGAAGTAAAAGCATTTCTCTCCTGATTAAAAAAAAAAAAAAAAAAAAAACACAAAGCTTCTTTGTTATGTAAACTGATAATAATTAACAATGATAACATTTCTGAGTTGATGTACATTATGTTGAAACGCAATACTTACAATTTTCTGTTTGATGCAATAATAAAACATTTCATTCTTATTAGTTTCCTTCAGAATAAAACTACAAGCAGTTATCTGGTCAGTTCTGTTTATTCTCAGTGAATATTTAAAATAACTCACTCAATTTTGAGGAACTTAAAAACCATCTCTGTTTAAAATATGAATTTACTTATTTTAGTTCTTAGAAACCACAAGAGTTAGATAATCTTTGTAGTCTATACCCAAATAAAATAGGAATTTTGAAATTATGCTGTACTTTTGAATCTTATTTCATGATTGCCAACAATGGACAAGGTAACATATTAAAGAAAGCTTAATATTAGGCTGCTAGATTTCCTTCAAAATGATAAAGTTGCAAATACTTTTTTCACATAGATAACATGAATCAGGTTGCCTATAATTAGGACATACTTAGATATTTTAGTCGTGGATCATCACTGAGTCCAAAGGTGACCTACTTCTTTGAAAAGTGAGAGGTGGTCAATTAAGATTTGTTAGCAATCATTTTAACAATGGAGTATACACCAGCCCATTGCCTATTGTTGCATAGATCCTTTACAATGAATAGATAATAAAGTTATTAGACCATGTGTTAGATTACTATTGCTGTTGTATCAGATCACCACAAACTAAATTTAATTTAGTGTATTAAAACTAAAATAATGTATTAATTTATAGTTCTGGATGTCATAAGTCCACATGGACCTCATTGGTCTATAATCTATGTGTTAACAGGGCTGCATTCCTTCTTGATGTTATAGGGGATAATTGCTTGTCTTGCCTTTTTCCAGCTTCTAGAAGTGCCTCTCCTTCCTTGGCTCCATCTTGAAAGCCAGTATTCCTATCACTGCAAACTTCTCTTCTGCTTTCACATCTCTTCTTCTGCCTTTGACACCGGTGCCACGCTTTTTCATTTATACAAGGGCCGATTGTGATTATATTGGTGCCATGCAGTAAATCCAGGTTAATCTCTGAAGATTTTTAATCACAGTCTATAAGGTCCCTTTTTCCATAGAAGATAACATACTCAGAGATTACAGGAATTTGGGCATGAACATCTTTGGGGAACCATTTTTCTCATATGTCAAATGTTTTTCTCAGTATGAAAAAACAACATACATCTACTTAGTTTCTGTCAAAATGGGATTTTTATTTTTTCCTAAATATTTTGAGCATTTTATGACATTGCATTTTCAGCCAACTTGAGGAAATAAAAGGAAACATCAGAAATACAGTAAAACATGATGGGTCATTTGAACATAAAATTGTTCCGGTGAGAATATGGATACAAATATTTTATTATAATAAGTTTGAAAAGTATAACATTCCAGTAATCATTGATTTTATCACTTTATTCTAGAAATTTTGACCTTTGTTGTGTCTGCTTCACATTCCAGGAAAGAGAAAGAAATGGTTTTCACATTTGCCATTGTCCATTGAATTCAAAATTGTTTGGAACAACAGCCGGTTAAGATAAATGGGGGATGTTATGGCCTCTCTTATTGACCTTGAATGATCACCATGGGGTGATTTTCTCTAATTATCTTAAAGGGTAAACGAGACTTTATCAGTCTCATTAATCCTGGATTCCACAGGGATTTGGGTGAAAAGGTGTGGAATGTGACCAGTATGAAACTTTTGTGACCGATCAGTCGAGCAAGAATCTTAGTAAGGGATAGACCTCATGTAAATCTCCGCCTCCAAAGAAGGTGATTTGTTCCTTTAAACATGGGGTTGAAAGGAACCATACCCAAGTCAATTCAGCAGATTTCACTATAAAGGTCACTGAGATGGTATTTTCATGTCAGGTATTCTCCAGACAGACTGAGTGGGTCTAGCTTTAATTTTCTTCTCAATCTATTTCATGTCAGTGAATTTTTATTGACAAGTGTGGTGGATAGCTTTGTCATTTTCTTATTAAATAGTGTTGATCAATAGCCAAAGAGGAAGACTTGGCATTGAATGACTACTTCATGTTTTTAATGCACTAGAAGTGCCTTTGTTTTTATACTTGGCATCTTGATTTATATATTTATAAAAAAAAAAAAAAGGGTGTGTGTGTGGAAAATACAGGTCTTGTTTGGGTATATTTGATCATGAGATGTGTAGACTATAGTCAAAGTGCATTTTGTATCTTTGTTTCCATTTGTCCCTGACACCATCAGACCTTAAAAGAATAAATTCTGATAAAGGAGAGTCCAAGGATACAAGATCTAATAAAATTGCCCTTTCTGCGGGTGAGGAGGGCAGTAAGCCAACTGCTTTCTGTCTGTGCTTTCCATGTTTCATTAAATCATAAGGTAAGTGAAGTGAAATAGTTGTATCACATGCAAACCTTTGGACTCTTTGTGAATCTTAGCAACATTTAGCATCAGATGGAGCAGAGAAAAGTTGCCAAGCTGTTGTTACCTTTGCATATAGGATTTACTCCCAGAAAATTAGTACGAATGGTATCTGTGATCAAGTTGACCTTCTAATGATTGTATTAGTATCCACAGGAGACCTATAAGCCAGTGTGATTCATTCCTCCACACTGCTCTGAGTAGAAGTGTGGTTATCTGACTTTACATCAGTTGGGCAAACCAACAGTCCTTACCATGTAGGCATGCATATTTTGAATGCTATTGTGTTTCTCTTTATTGAACACACACAGACACAACCTAACTTGTGAGCATTAAGTAAGTGTCTAAGTGATTCTAAGATTGAGTGCTCTGTTAATCATTAACATCTAAATTATACTAAAGGATGCTTATACAATATTGAGGATGTCGTTCTTATTTACTTACCCTTTAATGTCTTACCATCTAAAAAGAAATGGCCTTATAGTACCAACCTTGGCAATCACATATTTCAAAGTTAGTGAACTATTCTAAAATGAAATAGTTGTTCAGGACCAGAAGAAATGACTGGGTACGTCCAGGTCCTAAGAAGTGAAGGTTTCTTTTCATTTTCCTCCTTTGTGAAAGTTAGCTGTTAAAACAGTTCTAGGTTTCATCTATTATTTTATATTAGTGTTTTAGTGATATTTATGTGTCAAATTTACAGGTGCAGAGAAGAGGCAAAAATTGAATGTATTTCAATAACAGCACCCTTTAAAAAATAGATATCATTCTGTGTTTCAAGCGCTCTTCTATTGATTCGCTTATCTCCCCCAAATTATCGTGTAGGTGAGAAGCATATTCATTTTGTAGACTAGGAGATCAAGAACTAAAGAGAACACAGTTTCCTCTGTATTAAATATCACAGTCAGATTTCATAGTTTAGCTTTATATCAATGGCCTTGACCATTACTCAGTAGACTACAACATCACCCAGCCATTTTTGATAGGACCTTTTGACATCACCTCCAGAGGCAGGAGATGGAATTGACACAAGATGGACAGTATTCTATGTGCATGCTGTTCGTGTACAGTGCATGTGATAGTCGGAATGTGTTAAATGGGGGGAACTTTGTAAATTGTATTGGGGAGGATGTAGGCAGTTTGCTCTACTGGTTACCACATGCTAAACTGTAACATACAAATATGTTGTTCTCCATGGATGGATGAGAACCTACCCTGGTAGGCTTATCTCCTTACCAGGATTAGCTGCCTCATACAAATCTTACTGCACTGTATTCCACCTACTTAGCCATCCCTAACTAGACTCAAGCGAAGTCAATCCAAAGCCTGATGAAGAAACTGTGTTGTGTTATGACTCACAAACGATAAACTCAGTTAGTGAGATTCTCTTGAACTAGGAAATTTTAGGGGTATGAGTCACTTAGCAGCAGGTACCAAAGTTAAATGTTATAGAAATCAGCTGGAAAGATATGATAGACTTTGCCAAAGCTATGAGGTAATAGAAAGTATGAGTAAGCAGAGCACTTTGGTAGAGAAAAATATAAGGGAATGGGTAAGAAAACTAATGTTTTCATAGGACATTAACGGTAGGTTTATGGGGAGTATTTACATCATAGTATTGGCACAGCAGGGTATACAATATAGATTCCCACCTTACTGCTGTAGAGATTTTATATATGTATTGTGCATCCAGAAATACCTTTCTTTTCGTCTCCTTTAGTGGGTGGCTTTGTCAATAGATCCTCTTCTTCTTCAACAGAAGCTGTTTTGTTTTGTTTTTTCCTACCTTGTTAATGGAAACTACCTAATACAATAAAGATGAGCTCAGAATTGTTCAGGGCTCACTTTCATTGCCCTAGGCACTAGTTTCTGGCAGCTATTATTTCATAACTTTTCCAAGTAAAGAGTTACCAATTCACCTGGTATTCAGTTGGTGCCTCCTTGGGCATTTCTTTGAATGGTACTGACGTGCGACCATATTTAAAGAACCATTCTTTGCTTCTGTGTCTGAACTTCAAAGAATAGAAATCTAGCCAAATTAGAATAACTTTTGCTGGAGAAAATAATAAAGAAATATCTCTCTTGCCTGAACTCAATCTCAGATATGGAATTGAAAGAGAAACAGTTCTTATAAGAAGGTATTTTTGAAGAAACTTGAAAAATATATGGACTGATTTTAATCTTTACCTCAATTCTAATTTCTCCACAGTAAATTAAATAGCTCAGCAGGTATATTCATCTCCATTGTTGAAACTAAAGCAACTGACATATTATTTTTCTCACTGTTTCAGATGAGTTTTCTAAATAACATAAAACTGTGTTAAACTCCCATCAGTTTTTTCCTTTTAGAAACTACACCCATCCTAGTCTTTACAGATTTCCTTTTTTCTTTTTTACATCTGGAATTTAGCTGGTTGTCTGTAACATTTCTTTAGAGTTACCCACATTAATCATGTCTAACCATATAACTGAGAATTTGTTTTTATTCTGTTTTAGAGTTTGTAGTGAACAGGAATCAAGTTTAAACCTGCCTAAGTTAGGAGTTGTAAAAAAAGTACATAATGATTTTAAGTTTATGAGAAACATTTTAAATGAAACATTATCATTTTATCTACTGATAATTTTTGAAATGATATGTTATTTTTTTCTGTTTCCATTTTGGATGCATTACCAAGAATAACTTCTGTTGGAATTGACAGAAACCTAACGTAAGTGGGAAGAACATAAGAGACTTATTGGATGACTGAAAACATCCAGTGGCAGATCTGGCTTTAGGTAGTTTGAATGGGGTTCTGCATCCTTTACTGTGGAATTTCATGATCCATCCAATGAGTGATGCCTTTTTAGGCCAGTAAGGTTGCCGCATGATAG